>JANTPZ010028636.1:0-24232 GCA_025593235.1 Vachellia pachyceras
TGATCCGACGGAAGCAAACCTAACATCGTAGAAATGGTCTGCTTCATGGAATCCCTGGCGGAAGTCGAAACACCTTCGGAGATAACGGATGCGTCAAGAGGCTCAATTCGCATGAGCATGTTCTCTATGACAGTGAACCCACGATCAGATGATTTCTGAGTCGAAACAAAGTCGTCGGACACGCCCCCACCATCAACGCCGGAGATTAAGCAGCGAACTACAGATGCAGAATAAGTTAAACGACGGCGCCTGAGAGAGACAGAAAAGGAAGGGAGAAAAGAAGGGGGCGGCTTGGTGGGATGAAAAGGGTTGAGTAAAAGGTCATTGACGCGAGAGAGGATGAAAGCTCTGGGTGAGACCGCCATGAAGGAGCTCGAGCTGTTGGAAAGAATGGAGTGCGCAGGTGGGCGCCCAAGTCTATCTGTCTCGCGCCAACGAGTACGATGAATCTGGCCATCATCTTTGCCCGAATTACGAATTTGTATTTTTAATTAAACAAATTAATTATAAACAATGTATGATTTTTTTATAAAAAAATGTGTGATGTGCATAAAAATATGTCTATTTTAAGAAACTAGTGTAAATTTAGATTTTGAACTCTAATTATAAAATTTATAACTCCTTTTTTTTTTAAAAGAGAGTAATTTCCTACGTAGTTCTTGAACTCCATTATTTTTACAAAAAAGCCATCTTAAGGCTCGTTCGGGGTGGTGCTGAGTTTTTGGATTTTGGTTTTAAAATGCAATTTTGAAAACAAAACGTGTTCGGCAAAAATGGGCTTGAGTTGGTTTTTAACACAATTTCAAAATAGATTTTATCCAGATTTGAAAACCATAAAAATAGGTTTTCAGATTTTAGTTTTAATTTTGAAAAATTTGTTACCCTTCTCGACGAAATTTCTCCTTCTCTCTTCAACTTTTATCACTCAACCGTCATCACCTTCCCTGCCCCCAATTTTGCCTCTCCCACTCCCAACTTTGGCTCCAACTTCGCCCCTCCGGCTCCGATTCCACCTTATTCAAACTCTACTCCTCCTCCGCCATTGGCACCAACAACAAATCCAAACCCACCCACACCACCTGAATTGATAACGAATCTAGCCTCCGTCTGACTCTAACCCCAATACTCCTCTCGCCTTTATTGCAACAGCAGCCACCTTCTTCTCCGAGTAGGGCGGTCCCCCCTTTAAACCCTCCTAGCCGCCAATCATTTTTTATAATTATTTATTTTTAATTTTTTATCATTTTTCATCATTTGATGATAGCATAGTTGACTTGACCTACCTTACCTATTTCCAATTTACAACACTTTTTTCAAATTGAAAACAAAAAAAACCCTAAAACCAAAAATTAGTTTCAGTTTTTAAAAATTTTGAAATTTAAAACTCAAAACCATTCCGAAATTACTTTTTTTTAAAAAAAAAGATATAAAGAATAATTCAATACATCCAAAAAAAGATTTTTTTTAAAAAAAAGAACAATGAGGCATGGGACGTAAGTGAAGGCAAAAGCACACAATAAAAACTAATGGTTGGTTGGATCAAGTGGCAAGCAGCTTGTTCCAGTTTAAATAAGGTATCGAGTTCGAGTTCTTGTGTATACAGTAGTCATCGTTGGAAGAGGCACCTACAATTTCCAGATGCGTGATGTGGGTCGGATCTAGATTATTCGGGACGAAGTTCTGAAAACCGGACCCCAAAAAAAAGGCACACAATAAGAAGGGAATTACACAGAGAGTGTGAGGAAGGGGATTGAGGAAAATGGGGAATCTCAAAATTTCAGTGGTGGCAGTGAATGGACGATAGAGCAAAGCACAGAGTCCAAGTTGGCGAGGACTGTAGGTGGACCATACAAGGACTGAGCTAGTGGTGGGTGTGTGCCAACCTGCGATTCTTAGTGGCTTTACACCATAAATACCCTCAGATTCTTCCTCATTACTATTCTCCGTCACCAAAATTCCGACCCATCTAATTTCAGGTTCTCGCAATGCCTCAGCCTCATATCTCATTCTCTCCAAACAAACAAACAGACAGACAACCAATCTCATTCATTCTGTTCGCTGTCTTTCATTTAAAATATTTTCTTATCTCTGTATTTTTTATTAGAAAATCTGATATTATGGGATAAGCTATCTTTTAGATATATCAACGGCTACATACTAATCTGAACTCCACCTAACCCTACAATCAAAGGTAAAGTGATTGGTCAACGATGTTTTTCCATACCCAAAAAAAGGAATCAAACCACCGACTTGGTCACAGGATTATATGAGGAAAATCAGACCACATCGTAGTTGAAATATTTTCTCGGGGTTTATATATTACTACTCTATTTGAATGCCTTTTTGTTTGCTGGGACTGAAATGACCTTGTCACTAGCATTGAAGTATCGGTCATTGGCAAACATTTTCTCAAGTATTACCAAGTTAGCTAGCTCCTCCTTACATGTTAGGCGCAAGGAAGAATGTTGACATCATACTAGAAATGGGAGAAGGCCATGTTCTTAGATACAACGTTTTATAGGGTTGACTATATGCTCTGTTATTTTCACAATAATTTTATTTTTGCAATTTGAATCATGTATTTTTTTTGTTTGCGTTATAAATTTATAGGATAAATTCGACTCCATAATTGCTTGATACATGTTCAATTAACCAATAATATATCTAAAAAATGCGCCTTTTTCCTTTACCCTATATTTGAATAGGGAGAAAAATTGGAGGAAAATAGGGAGAGAAAACTGCACAAGCACAGACTCATACTCTTTTGCCCCATAATTAAAATATTCCTATTTAAATATAAATACTTCTAATATCATCTTGTCTTTTATCTGCCTGTACTTCGACGTTTAAATATTTTTCATGATTGACAAGAGGGCAATCCTCGGAGTTTCCGACATCTTGAGAAAAGAGAAAATATGCAATGCAACGATGGCTCTTTACCCTTTTCATTGAGAAAAAAATGAACACGTATATTTCACTATGGGCACGGCCGAGAAAGGGAAACAGTAGGCAATAATTGAACATCCGTATTCACTAATGAAAAGTTACACCCCAATGAACCAAGACACGCGCTGCTGCTTTAACAGGCCACAGCTAAATCCATGTAATGAGCAAAGAGCTCACTCACTCTCAGAGCTGTCACACGCACACCATCTTCAAACTTATCCTCTACAATTGGGTCACTGCAATAGTTTAAAGCATAACATGAGTCGTATAGCATGCACAACACAGACTTCGATGGTTCGACTAGTAGTTCTACTATATTCATCGTAAGTTTATAACCGTTAAGTTGAAATTATATGCATAATGTCCATTTTCAAAAAAATGAGAGCAAACAATGAGAAAGAGTTGTGTAACTAACAAGAGAGCATGACACCACTAATGGAACAAGTACAACCGCTACTTCCACAAAAATGAAAGAAGTGGATGCGTGTTGTGAACTTGTGATTCTTTAAGTGAGATGCGATACAAAATTTCAAGTCAAACAAAGGCACAACTCAGGTGAGCAGCTCATAATCGGCTTTCAACCGCACATTTGTTCAGGATAAAATGAGCAAGTATTTCCTAGTGCCAAAGTTTAAGGGGCAGCAGGCTTCTAACCACATGAACCGGAGTTTACAGGGCACTTTCGCCTCTTCATTCTTAGACCTCAATGAATAGAAGTGAAAGAATAGATCAGTCGAATCAACAAGTACTCGCCTTAATTTGAGCACGTATACAAAGTACAAACCCACTTCCATCATTTAATCAAATTAATTATGCAACGTACAGTTGTAGATCTTAGTGACCATTAGAATATGATTTTTTTTTTTACGAGCATTAGAATGGCATTTAAAAATCACCTTAGTCGTGATACTCAGGGCGATATTTAGAATTCATTGTCTCCATGTCATGAACCTGTTTCGTATGTCTGTGCTCTGGATCTTCTCTTCTAAACTTGACAGGAGCAAAAGGGCCAAAGTCTATGGCCTTTGAGTTGCACTTAGGGGGGTGCTCCAAAGTTTTACATCTGTATTCATTCTCTAACTCATCTGGTTTTTTATACACTGGCATAATCTTTTCATGGGACTGGGAATCCATTGAAGAATCTCTTTTATTTCTCTTTAAACTGTAATTCGTAATTTCCGCTCCAAACACTCTCTTCCTGGACGCACTTTGATCCAAGATACCATCAGATTCTCTGCTGGCTTTCCCTCCCAACCACCTATATGCTGTTTTCCTATACTCAGGATGATTCGTCTGCACATATTTGCTTTTTATTAGGGAAAAAACAAAACTTCAGCTAAGAGATGTTATCACACTTAGGCTCGCCTTTATCAAATTTTAGGAGTTTAAGAAGTATTTATAGACTATTTGTTTTACCTTCTCGATCAGATGGATAGATGAAAGGACATTCGCTATATCATATAAACGTCTGACTTTTGCTGCATCACCAGATATAAGAAAGATAATGTCATTCATTAGTCCTTCCTCAAGTTGATAGTATAATGTGAGATGAATCACTCTAAGGAGGTAAGTGTAAAGTCAATTACTTCTTAATGCAGTTGAATTCTGGGCATCACCCGGCATTATCTTTGCAGCATCTTCAAGCAAGATAATTTCAACCTGAAGGAAGTGATAGCAATGCCAAACCAATCAAATATTTAGACAAACAAAAATTAAGAACACAATACATATAAAAGAAATATCACATACATCTGAACAGAGGAAGAGCTTTATAAAATTCTCTGTCAGAAGTGCCATAGATTTATCCCTTCTGCAGCTATCTAAAAATAGAAATGCTCATACAAGTCATTACCAAAAAATAACGGTAGAAAAAATATTAGAAATGATCTTGAACTATAATTGACAAATCTGCAACGGAAAATTTGAGGCATATTTTACAGCAAGGACAATAGATATTAAATGTTAGCGATTGATTTTGCACCCTATCTTGTGAGAACAAGGAGGAAGAAGAGGTTACCAGTTTTGGGCAATGTCATTGCCAAAGGATCCGTTTTAGTTTCAGAACCACCGGTTTCTTTGTTCTTTGATGCCTGGTATGTTTAACTCGAAGTCACTAAAAATGCCAAAACGATAGAATGAAAAGAAAGAAACATGTAAATGCAAGATTAAAGCCCAACCCATTCCACCACGTTCAAAAGGGAGTTCCTAAGATTCAACTATATTAAAAGCCGGATCCTTAGCTTCCCCTCCTCGTGTGTGTACAAGAGTAAGATAGTTAATTTGCCAGAAACGGAGCAGCCTTGAAACATTCAAGTGACCAGATTAAAAAGTCAAACTTACTTCAGCTGACCTGCATGAGGCTGCATGAATTTTTTCTCTCATACCCTCTTCCTGTGTGTATGATATAGCACAGCTCAGCTCCGAGTCATCGAGTTCAGACAGAATAACTCATGAGAAGGAAGGAAATATCTGTTTACCTTAAGCTCGTCCAAAGCTCGGGGAATTTCTCTGAAGCCCTTCCACAGGTATAGATTTTTCCCTTTTCTTGCCACAATCTAGAGATTTTTTTTTAGGGAAAAGACATCAGTAAACAAAGTGGTTCAAAGCAAACAATGCAAATGTCATCTTTTAGGGTAAATCGTAACAAATAAAACCCCGCTTACTCCAACACTCTCCAATATGTTGACTACATCATACATGCGGCGACGCTGAACTCCTGTAAATTCAAGTGAGTGGTTAATACCAGAATCGGGACCTCACAGAAGGCAGGACCGATTCGACTGTCTTAATCTCGATCTTGCAACTCCAAAGAAGCTAGGAAAAACTGAGGGAAAAAATGGAAACAAAGTGGAAGTAATAGCAAATAAAGACGGAAACCTAGTCGGGAAGCAGCATCATCGAGTCCAATCGTCCCAATACCTTCGCGATTATATAGCTTGAGGAAGCTGAATGCAAGAAATCATCTTCAAATTAACACAAAAACATCCATAAAACGAGAAAAAAGAAAAAGCAGGATTCAGACTCCAGTAAATCCGACATTTGAAATGGGGCTTACTTAGAGCAAAGTAATCCGAGTGACTTGTCTTTCCGGGAGTAGATCTGTGGGGTGGAATCATATTCTTGAGGAACAGACGAAGACATATCCAAAGTGGAACAAGAGGAAAGCTGAGAGAGATCCTTCGAACGACGGAATCGGAATAGCGGGACCGTTAAAAGGGGGGTGGGGAAAGCGGTGGCTTGGCGGGGGCTTTGAATTTCGAAAACATGGGTTTGGAATTAGGGTTCTGAATTATATAGTTCTGAATTAAATTCTAAACGATGGAGACTAAGCAGCCTCAGATAAATGGCGATGTCGTCATGGACGTCGCGGGAATTCAAATTCAGGCAAATGGCGCCTGCGTTTCGGTTGCCTCTCGGATGCTGATGAGAGAATAATTTTTAACCATGTTTATTACCAATTGCAGGATTTCTATGTTCCGTATTCAAAAAATTTTGTTTTGCCGAGTACAGTTATCGTCCATCATGTTCGGGGTGGTATTAGAAAGTATACAAACGCATCTGTTAGCAGAAACTCAAACCTTAATTATCGTACCATTCTATTGCTGAAGTCTGGATAGTGTTGTGGGGTCTAAAGAAGGCATGAGATAGGGATGGAAGAATATCACGGTTGAAACTGGCTGTTTAGAACTAGTGGATACCTTGTCAGTAGAATTATATGATGACCGTCCTCATTTTGAATTCTGTGAGGAGATTTAGAGTTTTCTAGAACATGATTGGGATGCAACTATTGAGTGGTGTAATATGGAAGTAAATCACTTCACAGATGTTTTGGTTAAAAAGGCGCTAAATGAGATGCATGTGACCATTTTCTTTGCCAAACCATCGAAGATTCTGATAAAAGTACTAGATAGATATATATTGTAAGTCTTATCGCTGTATTTGTAATGAAAAAAATTATTTATCATACCATTATAATTACATGGAACTACTATTAGATACCAAAGAATGGACTTAATTATTAAAAAAATTCAATAATAAGTAGGAAGTATAGATATTTTGCATTATTGCATTATAATTTATCATTACATATTATTTACTTATTATTAAAATTTTGAACAATTAGTTTCTTCTTCAAAACCTCATAGTAATCTCTTCTTAATTTTAAAAAATTCATGTTGCTCATGGGGCTTTGCTTTAGCCTATCATAGCATTTTTACCGAGTTTTGAATCATAATTTCACTGATTCAGGCATATTTGGATTAGCAATAAAATATACCCTTTCAACATAATTTATGTTGTATTTACTGATTTTTGCAATAATAACTTGTTCTACAGTAAGATTAACTGCATTCTATGTATTTCAAATCTATTCACATGTTGTTGAAGGATATTTAAATATTAATTGTAAAAAATTCAATAAATAAAAATAGTTCATTCCATTTAATATTTTTACAGGGTAAAAAGAAAGAAACTAAAATTGCATTTATTATCTTCATTACAAATCAATTATAATGGAAGGAATTCCTTTTTTTCATGAGAAGATTGATTTACATCAAACTATGAAGTAAATATTTGATAAAAGTTTTATCTCAATTTGTATGAATATACTTCTATAATGATAAGATAAATAGGACGCTTCTTAGTTCTCAGCTGTGTAGGGAGTGGACTTCCTTTCTTTCAGAAGAAGATTGATTCACATCAAACTACAAAGGAAATATGTGATCTCTTCAATGACTTCCTCCGGTGTCAAATCTTCCCTTGATGAATTGCTAGATTTCTCTTCATCCAAATAGTACTAATGGTTAAAATAATTCCATGAATCAAATGGAATTGTCCATCCTTTTCCAGTTGTGAGAGTGTATCCTTTAGTCAAGCAGAAATATTCAAATGACTCATTGGATCACCATCCATAATTCTGATGGACAAGAAACCAAACCACATGGATCTTGAGTGTGGGTAGGATAGAAATAAGTGATCAAGAGACCCCCCCTTCCAAGCATCCAAATGGACAGAGAGATTATGTGCTAAGGTGGTGCTCAATAAGTATATCAGAAGATGGCAGTGCTCTGTTAATAAGTTTCCAAATTAATAAGTTTTCCTGAGGAAGAGATATGGAACATAGAAACTTCCAAAAAGGGTCAACGACTTGGTTGTTTATAAGATAGTTCTTTAAGTACATCCGAAATGCATCTTTAACACAATACATCACCAAATTATTTCCATTCCAAATTAATGAATCAGGATTTCCTGAGAAAGGCAAAGGAATTCTAGAAATCTCTTGTGCAAGCTCAAAGGCATAGATAGACTAGATAAGACTTAGATCCCACTTCACATGATTCCAGCTAGATTGAGTATGCAATATAAGGTCTGAAACTCTATCGATGTTAATTGAATAGTTCAAATCTTGCTGTATTTGCCATCAAAAGGGTGGTTTAGAGGAATATCCGAACCATTACCTACTTCCCAATTGAGGTTGTTAGCCACAAGATGATTAGATTCTAAAATGCCTTTCCACATCCAAGAAGAGTTATAAGGCTTTTTCGAAAAAGGATGATTAGAAGGAGACATATACTTAACTCGAAAGTTAGAGGCAAAGAGTAAAGAAGAGGTGGCGGTTGTTATTCTCCAAATTTGCTTCGTAAGAAGTGTCTTATTTACACATGAAGTTGGTATGATTCCCATTCCTTCTTTGTCAATAGGATTGAAGAGGATATCTTTTCTTGCCAAATGTAATTTCCTACTATCCCTAGAATATCCCCGGAAAAAAATTAACACAGAATCTATTTTCTCACAAACAACTTTGGGTAACTTAACGCAAGAAAGAGTATGAATATTAGAAGCTCCCAAAACTGATTTAACGATAGTAAGTTGAGCTGCTTGTGATTGTAGTTTTCCTTTCCAAGAACTAGTTCTCCTTTCCATAGAATGAGTCACCTGGTTGTAGATAGTTGACTTATCTCTTCTAGGATCGATCCAGGTTCCTAGATATTTTTCCAATCTTCCTGCAAAGGGGATTCCAAGGAAACCCAAGATTTGAAGCTTTGTTCGATGAGAGAGATGTTGGGGCTCATGATCAAAGAAGATTTGTTGTAATTGATTTCCTGCCCAGACCATTTGCAGAACGTTTGGAGAACTGACTTGATTGAAACAAGATTTGTTACATTGGCCTCAAAGAAAAAAATAGAATCATTAGCATATAAAAAGATGAAAAATTGGCTGAGATTCATATGAGACTTAAATTCCAGTCCAACAATTATGAGAATCTTTCTGTGCAATCAGGCAAGACAAAACATTGGCAGCAAGGATGAATAAATACGGAGATAAAGATCTCCTTGTCGAATTCCTCTTACTGGATAAAAGGATCCACTCATTTGATCACTGAACTGTAGTTGATACTAGACAGTTGAGATGCACTGATACACTAAATTTATCCATTTAATTGGAAAGCCCATGCTACTCATCACAGCCAAAATAAAATTTCAAGATAATCTGTCAAAAGCTTTTTAGAGGTCCATTTTAAGGGCTGCAATGTTTTTTCCCTTCCATTTCGAGCAGTGTGTATATGATTCATCAAGTCAAATGCCAAAAGGATATTATCAGAAATAGCAAACTTTTTCCACTCTCCCTTGTACATTTGATTGCATTTCTTAATGTTCTTTAAAGTTATTTTTCATAACAAATTGATTCTCAAACATTTATTTAAACATGATTTTCTTTTAATAGAAATTCATTTTTCTTATTTACAATCTAAATATAAATCACATCATATTATATAACTTCCACAAAAAATTCTTTTTGTTTTTCAAAATTTATTTTATAAAAAATTACTTCTCTCGTTCTTTCATGACTCTTTTGAAAACGCGATAAAAAAATACTTTTACGTAAATTAACGTAAATATAAAAAGAAAATTATGTCGAGAAACACATGGTTAAAAGTGAACACTGATGCAAACGTAGTCCTGAACCAGCGTAGCATTCAAACAGGAGAGGAGAGGTCGGAATATGTTACCACAGGAGAGGGGAGAGAGAATATTTTACCTCATTTAAAATTGGAGAGGTAGCCTTTTCTTCTCAGTTCTTACTCCTTCACCGTTTCTTGTACGATTGCGTTCCAACGAATCTGAATGATTGTAGGAACACGCAGAAGCAGAAGCTAGCATTTTCCCAAGCTTTCATAATTTGTTGTTGGCAGAGTCATGCCCCTTTTTTCCTACATTGGCCACGCAAGGCGTGGAGGCTGGGTTCAATCCGCGCTTCCATCACCCTCAAACCCCAAATCCGAGCTCCAACCTAGAAAGGCACGCCGGCGAGCTGCTCTTAAAGACTTCTTCCTTGCTAATTTCTTCACGATAGGGCTTATTGTTTCCCTCATTCTCTTAATCTTCGTTATCATTCGGTTTGGGGTCCCCAGGCCTGTCGCTTCTCACTTCAAATACCGCGCATCTCGCTACCGAAAAAATGTTAACCGGAGATCGATATTGGCTAACCGTGGGAACTACTCCCATTTAGCTGCTAGTGTCGACATCACGACTAAAGACTTGTACGATAAGATTGAATTTCTGGATGTGGATGGTGGGGCTTGGAAGCAAGGTTGGAAAGTATCTTACACAGGGAACGAGTGGGATTCCGAAAAATTGAAGGTCTTCGTGGTACCCCATTCCCATAACGATCCTGGTTGGAAACTGACTGTGGAGGAGTACTATGAACTGAAGTCTCGTCACATACTTGATGCCATTGTGGAAACACTTTCCAAGGTGAATCTATTCAGTCTTTTGTTTTTCCCCCCTTTGTGTGTTAGTTTGACGGAGGGGTGTAAATTTTCTGGATCACATTAGTTAACTCCCTGCTTCAAAGTTGCACTATATGAGATAACGAAAATGGGAAATGTCTCTAACTTTGTGTCCCTCGCAGTTGAGTCCATCGCTCATCCTTAAGTATATTTTAGATGCAGGGGAAACTTTTGTTTTTAAGCCTGTCAGGTCGTTAGATCTTTTTGACCTTCTGTTAATAATATTATTAGGCATCATTCTTAGAGCAACTTGACCTATTACATGGACTGAATTACTGGGACCTGCATGTGTAGGATGATCGTCGCAAGTTCATTTGGGAAGAAATTTCTTACTTAGAGAGATGGTTTAGGGATGCAGTCGATGGAACGAAGGAAGCATTCATCAATTTAGTGAAAAATGGACAATTAGAAATTGTTGGAGGTGGCTGGGTGATGAATGATGAGGTAATGCTGTAACAACAGATTTTTTTTACCAGAAGGGAGATGCTTAGTTAATCCTTACCAAACAGAGGCTATTCATCCTTCTGTTAATGAAGTTCGTTCTTTATTATTGCACTCATGTTTGGAATGCTTTTTTCAATAAAAGGACATTATAAATACTCGTTGTTCATGAAATTTACCTTTACTGGACCCATTTGTGGAAATTTGGCTCATGTTTAATTTTTTCCCTTCATGCAGGCAAATTCTCACTATTTTTCTATAATTGAACAGGTATACCAAAGGCTTTCTCTATGCTAACCTTTGACTGCGTTGCTTTTGTGGATTTCTTGAAATTGTTCTGCCGCATAGGTTATGTTGATTAGTAAAATGATGTTGAATATTCCTATTATCACATTTTGTCTTGCATGCCTTGGAAATGGTTTATTCCGCCTGCTTTTAACAATTTAGTAAGATTATTATATGGAAAATGTTTTTTCTGAGGACAATAGAAATGATGCATTGAAATTTGATTATATATTTAATCAGAAGTTTTTGAGGAACTGTTACTAATTCATGGTTAGTCTTTTTTGTCTTTTTTTTTTTTTTGGGGATAATTTTTGTATCAGATGACAGAAGGAAACTTATGGTTGAATGACGCCATTGGGTTTGTTCCAAAAAATTCTTGGGCCATAGATCCATTTGGTTACTCATCCACCATGGCATATATTCTACGTCGAATGGGTTTTGACAACATGCTTATCCAAAGGACTCATTATGAGCTGAAGAAGGAACTTGCTTGGCATAAAAATTTAGAATACATATGGCGTCAAATCTGGGATGCTGAGGAAAGTACTGATATATTTGTCCATATGATGCCTTTTTATTCATATGATATACCCCATACTTGTGGTCCAGAGCCTGTCATATGTTGTCAGTTTGACTTTGCACGCACTAGGAGTTCTATTTATGAACCATGTCCATGGGGACTGTATCCTGTAGAGGTCACTCAGGAGAATGTTCAGGAGAGGGCACTCAAATTACTGGACCAATACAGGAAGAAATCTACTTTATACCGAACAAATACTCTCTTAGTTCCTCTTGGAGATGATTTTCGCTATGTTAGCATTGAAGAAGCTGAAGCCCAATTTAGAAATTACCAATTGTTATTTGATTATATTAATTCAAACTCCAGTTTGAATACAGAGGTTAAGTTTGGTACTTTGGAAGATTACTTCCATACCCTTCGTGATGAAGCAGATAGAATAAACTACACACGTTCTAATGAAGGGGGGTCTGGCATAGTGGTAGGTTTTCCTTCTCTGTCGGGGGACTTTTTCACTTATGCTGACCGGCAGCATGACTACTGGAGTGGCTATTATGTTTCACGACCATTCTTCAAGGCTGTTGATAGGGTGCTAGAGCAGACACTTCGTGCCACGGAAATTATGATGGCTTTAGTGCTTGGGTTTTGCCAGAGACAAGTTTGTGAAAAGCTTTCAATAGGATTCTCCTATAAGTTGGCTGCGGCTAGAAGGAACTTGGCTCTTTTTCAACATCATGATGGGGTAACTGGTACTGCAAAAGATCATGTAGTTTCAGACTATGGTACTCGAATGCATACCTCATTGCAGGATTTGCAGATTTTTATGTCAAAAGCAATTGAAGCACTTCTTGGAATACGTTATGACAAATTGGATCATAGCATTGCCCGTTTTGAGTCTGAACTGGTGAGACTAAAGTATGACGCTCAGCCAGTGCATAGAGTAATCAATATTTGCGATGGGACATACCAAACTGTAATCTTCTTTAATCCCTTGGAACAGATGAGAAAAGAAGTGGTGATGGTTGTCGTTGACAACCCTGACATTGCTGTGGTTAATTCTAACTGGACCTGTGTCAAAAGCCAAATTTCTCCTGAATTGCAGCATCATAAAAGTAAAATCTTTACTGGGAGGCATCGAGTGCACTGGGAAGTCTCTGTTCCTGCGTTGGGACTGGAAACATATTATATTGGCAATGGTTTTATTGGTTGCGAAAAGGCAGTGCGTTCAAAGCTGAAGTTTTTCTCCAAATCCGATTCAATTCCTTGTCTTACTCCATATTCCTGCTCAAAAATTGAAACTGATGTGACCAAGATTGAGAACCAGCACCAAAAGCTCACCATAGATGTAAAGCATGGTTTGTTACTGAACATAAGCTTCAAAAATGGTTTCCAGAATATTGTAAATGAGGAAATTGGAATGTATTCAAGTTCAAATAGTGGAGCATACTTGTTCAAGCCTAATGGTGATGCCAAATCCATTATTGAAGAAGGTGGGCAGTTGCTGATCTCAGAAGGCCCCTTGATGCAGGAAGTATACTCTTATCCAATGACAGCGTGGGAGAATGCTCCCATCTCTCACAGTACCCGTATATACAATGGAGAGAATACTGTCCAAGAGTTTGTCCTTGAAAAGGAATATCACGTTGAGCTTCTAGGAGATCATTTTGATGACAAGGAGTTAATAGTTAGATATAAAACTGATGTTGATAACAAGAGGGTTTTTTATACTGATTTAAATGGATTTCAGATGAGTCGTAGAGAAACTTGTGATAAGATTCCTCTTCAAGGCAATTACTATCCTATGCCTTCTCTTGCGTTTTTACAGGGTTCCGATGGTCGGCGGTTTTCTGTCCATTCCCGGCAGTCGTTGGGTGTGGCAAACCTTGAAGAAGGATGGCTGGAAATTATGCTTGATCGTCGTCTGGTAAAACATGATGGGCATGGTCTTGGGCAAGGAGTGAAGGATAATCACGTAATGAATGTGGTCTTCCACATCACTGTAGAAACCAACATTTCCTCCACTTCTAATTTAGTTTCTGGATCTTTACCTCTTAACCCTTCTCTTTTCTCTCACTGTGTTGGCGCTCACCTGAACTATCCATTACATGCATTCGTTTCTAAGAGGTCACAGGAAGTATCTGTGCAGCCACCACCCAGATATTTTTCTCCTCTGGCGGCTCCCTTGCCATGCGATTTGCATATATTGAACTTCAAGGTTCCCAAGCCTTTAAAATTCTTACAGCAACCACCTGAAGACTTTCGATTTGCTCTAATTTTGCACAGGAGACATTGGGATTCTTCATACGACAGAAATGGAAGATCACAGTGCAGTAATCTGGGCAATGAGTCAGTTAATATCTTCAGCATGTTCAAGACCCCTGCTGTTTTGAATGTAAAAGCAACTTCCTTGAATCTTTTGCATGATGACCCGGAGATGCTGGGTTTAACAGAGCAGTTTGGAGATGTTGCACAAGAGGGGCATGTTAAAATATCTCCAATGGAAATTCAAGCCTACAAGTTGGCTCTCCGACCACAACAGTTCTGAACACTCATAAATCAGCCGCCATTGCAGCTGATTTGAACTGGGTAAAATTCCACTGAACTGATTTTTGTTAATGCTTAACTACTGATAGGGATGACTTGTTTCTGTCTAAACGTCCTTCTCATTGGTGGGGTTGAAGGTTGGGGCAGCAAGAGGTTTTCAGTAAATGACTGAAAGCCCATACTTAGTGGAAGTTAGAAAAGTTGCGCCGCTTCAGGAAGCGTGTGGTGGGGTTTGCGTAAATCGCGGTTTATTTTTGGGGTGGGTTTTTACTTTCTTTTTCTTTTTAACATGCTCAGCTTCTTTTTTCCATCAAGTGAGATACTGTAGCAACTATTGAAACAACAAGGCCTTCCACTTTCCAGGGGCTAGATATAAATGTAAATTAGTGTATTCCTTCCAAATATTGATTATTGGAAGACACGCGAGCACCGTTGCCGAATTAGTGTATTCCTTCCATTGCTGGATGCAAAATATTAAGTTGCTACACACCATGGTTGTGATCCAGGCCTAGAGCCAGGCAAATTGGACCGGGCTCATTTTCTCGACATCTGACAAAGGGTTGGGCTTGAGAAATTGGAGGGAAAAGAGTAAAAGGGCCTTTTGGGTTTGGGCTTAAAAGCACCGCTTAAACAAGGCCGGATCTGAGCTTTCCCAAAAGCCCATTTTTAACTTTTTTTTGTTTAATTTAGAAATTCTAAATCTTTGTATTAGTGGATGTAATTGAGGCTAGCTACGATTTATAATGAAATAATTGAGATTTATGAATGTTATTGGATCTTTTAGGATAATTATAAGTTACATTAAATGATTTTCTCAGTCATGTAAACATATAATCAAAGAAAGTAAGCAAGATGGCATTAAAAGTAAAATTATTTTTGAATGTTTAAATATTTTTATTATATTACATGAAAATAAATTTGCATAGTAAATAAAATACTCCACATAAAGAGCAAGGAAAAACGGTGGACAAGCTAATTATGAAAAAAACCATGACAATGAAAATAGGAAAACCAAAAAGAAATTTGTTTACTATGTGTTAATCTATAAAAACCAAGTCTCAGAAATCTAGAGACAACTCTAATCCAAGTGAATGCACACTGTATTTAGTAAAATAATAATGAAGATTGACGATATGAGTCTCGTATATGATTAATATTTATTTGTTACTTTATTCAGTACATAAATAAACGAGTGTATAACAGAGAATAATTAGTATATGCAAGAATACTTGAGGAGATAATGGGTTTGTTTGACAAAGAGTTAAGTAAGACAAAAAGTACGTTCAACAACGTTTTCCCATAAAACGAGATAATCTCCTCTACATATTTACCTTAATTTGTGTAAAAATACTTCTTTAACGTTCCCAAACGAGCCTAATAAATCCAAGCAGGCTCTACACGCACTTCAGCAAGTAAAAATAAATAATGCAAATTTAATTTGATTAGAGTTGGTCACCTTCTTTCTGTCCACTGTTATATAGCTGATGTTTAATTCCTTGTTTTTTTATATGTATGACCCATGAGAGTAATTAATCAACCATTGGATTGTCTAATTAAGTTGATACCTTTCAATACGTATATCCTGTGTGATATGACGATATTTCTTTTTGTTATATGGTATGATGATATTGATTCCCTTTGATGTTGTTTGGAGAAAGATGAGTCTCCTTTTCTCTTTTGAGGAAAGACAAAAATTATTAAAGCGATGTGGTACCTTGGGCACTATAAACTGTGATGAGATGGTCAATCTTAAGATCACACACTTCATAAAAGAAAGAAAGAAAACTTATGATACGTACCACCTGATCTTGTCCAAGGAAAAAAGGAACCGAAACCAATAGTGGCAGAAGCAGACCTCCTTTTTCATGCTTATAATGGGAAGTAAAGAAGAGATGGCCACCAGTGAATTCCTTTTGAACCTTACGGTGCTGTCCCTCCCAATTATTTCATCCAAAACACATCACTCTTATTTAACCCTTAATTAAAATCATTCCCATTCAATATTAATTAATTAACAATATTCATACACAGTGGCGGACCTAGGACCCCGACTCAGGGGGTGCAAACTATTTTTTGAGAAGATAAGTGAGACTTATTCTTAATATCTTTTGAGAAAAATTTGAGCAAGAATTCAGTGGGTTCAAAATTAGCAAATGAGTGGGTGCAAAATAAATCACATAGTACTAATATATACCTAATTTTCTGAAAGTCAGGGGGTGCGGCTGCACTCGGTGGGGACCATGTAGGTCCGCCTATGTTCATACATGAATGCTGCTCCCTTTACAATCCTCCTTTGCATGGATAATGCTCATCTCTCTCTCTCTCTCTCTCTCTCACAGATATTTCATGTCAATACCATTCAGCTCAGCAAATTTGCACTCTAGCTTCCACTAGTTTCAATATAAGATTTCCGCGTGAGTGTTTTGAAATTTCGGGATACTGCTTTTCTTCGCTTTTCCTCTTTTTTGAAACTTCAGCTGCTTGTTTTAAAGGGTTAAAAAAAGCAGGGAACGATTACTTGAATAGTTACGTAATCTTAGTGGGGCTTTCATGGGATTCATTTAGAATCTTATATTACTTGCCTACGTGGTGGGCCGAAGAGAAAAGCGCTGTGAATTACTAGGATATATATATTAATTTTGTTGCCATTCTTAATTGCTTTTATATTGCTGAACAGTTCTGGGCTCAAGGTGGCTGGCCTTTGGCATTCATTGACGAACTTATAGCGAGTTTTAATTATATCTTTCCCACACACACCTTTGCGTTGTTGAGACCTCAGTCCATTTATAATGCTAGCTTGGTCAGATATATTTATAAATATATATATTTAGTTTGTAAGTTTTCTATTGTTGATAATTTTTACACTTTGCCTATGACGTGATACGAATAGATTTGTTTGGATGCAAACATATGAGAAGAATTTTATCTCAAACTGCGTGAATGTGTTTCTTAAAACCTAGTGCAAACGGACCATAGACTGATTGAGAGTCAAAGGAAATGCAAAAAAAAAAAAAAAAATCTGATAGTATAACCATAAAAGCATGATAGTAATTCATCTGAACAGAAAGTATGTAAGCTACGTAACGTACTCACGCCAACTTTTTTTTTGGTGACACTACTCAAGCCAACTTTTGTAATTGGTTGGATTAAGGAGATTAGTTCTAACAAAACGCATGAAACATAGCTAGAAGCAGTCACAGATGAAAAGAAGACACCCAGAAAGTCAATGATGACCGACCACCTAAGCTAAAGAGCCAAAACATCATGAAACATATATGGCGCACACACTTACAATTAGTCGCACGGGTCCTGCATACATGCATATGGGTACTGTACAGAGTCAAAAGAAAAGTGGTATCCATCTCACTGGGGCACCAAACTAAATACACAGCAAGCAACTATATATGGCGAAATAAAGCATCTGCAACATTTTACTCCTGTCTCATGATTATGTCTTGGATATATAGGACTCTGCCCGTAAGCTCTGTGCGTGTGTGTGTGTAGTGTGTGCGTGTATGCCAATACATGCAACTTACGTGTTCTAGTTTGTCCCTAGTGCTATTAATTTTCTTTTTTGCCAACCTCTGTAATTTCACACAAAATTTTAGTTCAAGATAGCGATATTAAAGATAGATGGGAGGCCTACTTTTATAAGTTGTTCAATGATTTAGTTCGACATGTGAGTTGGAGAATTTGACAACTAGTGAAGATGAGCTCAATTTGGCATTCTATCGTAGGATACGGATTGACGAGGTCTGGCAAGCTCTTAAGAAATGAAAAATGGGTCGCAGTGCTGATGGTGTTGCTATTGAGGTTTAGAAATGTCTGGGTGAAGAGGGTGTGTTGTAACTTTCTAAGTTATTCAATGAAATTATGTGATCCAATAAAATGCTTGATGATTGGAGAAAGAGTACATTAGTCCCGATAGATAAGAATAAAGGAGATATTCACGTGCAAGTTACAGGAGGATAAAGCTTGAGTCATACGATGATATTATGAAAAAATGTGACTGAGTGTAGGTTGAGATGGAGACTTGTATATCTGAGAATCAATTTATATTTATGCCAAGAAGGTCTATAACAGAAATGACTTATTTGCTAAGAGGGTTGATGAAAAAGTATTGAAGGAAAAGGCTTGGATATGGTTTTTATTGACCTAAAAAAAGCTTTTGACCGTGTGCTTAGAAATATTCTTCGGAAAGCCT
Organism: Vachellia pachyceras; assembly: GCA_025593235.1. Taxonomy (NCBI): domain Eukaryota; kingdom Viridiplantae; phylum Streptophyta; class Magnoliopsida; order Fabales; family Fabaceae; genus Vachellia; species Vachellia pachyceras. Next base: position 18,727 of record JANTPZ010028636.1, read on the forward strand.
TAGAAAATAAAAGGATAAATGTGGCTTATATTAAAGTCATTTAGGATATGTGTAAGAAGATAACAACCTGTGTTATAATGCCTAGAGGTGAAACAAAGGACTTTCCTATAAAGATTGACCTACATCGGTGATCATCTTTGAACCCTTATTTATTTAACCTAATACTAGACAATCTAACTAAGCTCATCAAATAAGAGATATCCCTAAGTGCATGCTTTTTGCTTTTGACAGAATTAAAGGAAGAGATTCACTCTTAATTTGAGATTTGGAGAAGGGCTTTATAGTCAAAGGTTTTCTTCCGAGTATGAACAAGACGAAATATATATATGCATTATAATTTTAATAAGAGGCAAGTTGGAAGTGATTTGGAGCTGATATTGGGGGATCAAACCCTTCCATAAGTGACAAATTTTAGATATATGTGATCAATTATACAAAAGATTGTGAAATTGATAATGATGTTAATAAGAGAATTTAAACTAGATGATGTAAATGGAGGCAAGTTACTAGAGATACTTGTGATAAAAAAAGTTCTTAATACAATAAAAGGAAAGAGTTAATGTATTGCTATAAGACCAACAATGCTATATAGTAGTGAATTTTGGGCTTTAAAGAGGCAGTATGAGCATAAAGTAGGGTGGCTCAGATGAAGATGTTGATCAGATGAATGTGTGGCTATACTAGAATGGATAAGATTTGTGATGATCAAGTTCATGGATAAGTTAGAGTTGCAGCTATTGAGGAGAAAATAATGGAAAATCATATAATATGTTTCGAACATGTTCAGAAAAAGCAATTGTAGGCATCAATAAGAAGGGTAGATCAAGTAGTGTTGAATTCTCAAGAAGGGTAAAAGAAGACCGAAGTGCACTCTCAATGAGGTTATAAATAGAGATCTTTTGGTTAATAATCTATTTAGAGATTTGGGCTATAATATAACATAATGACTTCGTGTGATCTATATAGTTAACTCCACCTAATGGGATAATACTTTACCGTTGTTGGTGTAATCGTGTGTGGTGGTGAGTGGTGACACAACTCTTTATTATCTTTGAATTATAATAATAGCAGAAAATAAAAGTGGGATCAAGTAGGAAACTCACTTTAAACTCAAATGGTGGAACGTAAAGAAGATAATAAAGTGACATTGAAATGGCAAAGAAAGGCAGCCACATTATGGAAGAGTTTATTCTTTTAAAATTGTTGAGCTTGATCCAGAGGATATGATTTGCATGCACAGGCATGTCTGGCTAACTTGAAAGTGGTTTTGGTCCATTTGACCATTTTTATTTATTAGCTAGCTGAATCTGTGTCACTCATCATTATAACGACAACATGTCTACATCTATAGCTAGCTCCATATATCATCCAAAGTTCTGATAATTAAGAATATCCTCTTTGGACATATATCTCCAATGGGATTATTTAAGTCTTTAACTCAAAAAAATGTAGTATCTAACAACTTGCAAAGGCCGATGCCAAAATTAGGTTTTCCCCGCTCCAACATCAAAAGCTGAAATAATGGTAAAGATATAGCTTTAGTATTTTTTGTTTTAATAGTTTTTTTAAAAGATGTATCTGATACATATGAGGACCAGCACTCATTATAAGCGTAACAGTTTAAAGATAGATATTTAAGACAAGCAATTATACAAATATACTGGACCAAGAGTCCAACAAAATAGTAACAACCTTTTTGGTTCCACTAAAGAAAGAGCTTAAAGCCAAATCGTCTTCTATATAATTACCCAGGAAAGGAACTGAGAGTATATATCTCCCGACTATATAGAATGAAACCTAAGTACAATATTCACCTCTCCTTGAAGAAACAGATCAATTTTTTTGGGTTTCAATTCTTATTGCCCTCTTCTTTCTGGTCCTTTCAGTAAGCTTCAGAGTGCAGAAAATCTCCACTCTGTGGTTGCACTCTCTCTCTCTCTATCTATCTATATATTATATATATATATATATATTAATTTTCTATCTCACATGGCGGGCGGGCAGAGATATAAGAGGTTCAACAAATCTTGTAAACTCCTCATAGGTAAACCGCACTCTGATGTTTAGTTTCTCATTTTCCAACCATACACATTAAAATTTGCTCAGCATGAACGACAACAATTTCCCATATATAACTGCATGATTCTATCACAAGGTTCAATATTATTAGGTCATCCTTGGACTACTATTGTATCAATAACGGATCTGAATATATACACCTCCTCCACAAAGAGGGAAAAAAGGAGTGGCTCTTGTTTCTTTTGATATCAGATAAAGGCTAGCTATAATCTTCTGGCCTTGTGTTTATATATATATATATATATGTATGTATGTATAACTTGTGGTTACGTTGTTCATATTTATGTGTGTATATGACAGTTATTGCTGGGATAGAGAGGTTTGCGTTCAAGGGCGTGGCTTCCAACTTAGTGACCTACCTAACCGACGTCGTAAAGATGAGTAATTCATCTGCTGCGAAGATGGTCAACAGTTGGTGTGGTTTTACTTCTATAATGCCACTACTTGTTGCACCAATTTCTGACGCATATTGCCATAACTACTCTACCATCATGCTCTTCTCTTTCCTTTATCTTACCGTAAGTTACTATCTCCAATCTATTTGCTTTTTTATTCTCTGAATAGACACACACACACGGTTCCCTATAATATTATATGCTTTTGAAAAGCGAGAATGTGTGTAAAATCAACTTTAGTAGCTTCAATTCTCTCCCTCATTCTACTAGAACTTCTCAAGATCAGTCCTACCTGGAAGATTCAGATCCATAATCTCTTCCTTCTTCTATATTTGGCCGGCCTTTTTGCTGTTTAATTAGACGTGTACGTGGCAGATATAACTTAGTCGCATTTTGGTTATTTTAGATGAGGATGATGCATGAAGATGTTGGAGTCTGAGTCATGATGCTTTATTAACCTTTTTATTTCTATTACTTAACATTAACATGCTTTACAACTTTCATAATTAAGTAGTCCATTTTTTGATGACTTTCAAATGGTCACATAAAGAAATAGACGTATGAAATATCAATTCATCTTATACCTGAAATACCATTAAAAATTGACCTAATTGATAGGGATTCAACCCATACCGCTTAAGTGTATGACTTCAACCCTACTATAATCATCGGAACGTCTTCAGTGATGTAAGTAGTATTTACATGGTGCTTAATTCACATGAGTTGACTGACCAAAAAAATTAACTCACACGAGCTTTGCACTGACCCAAAAAAAAAAAAAGATACTTGAGATGGTTATTAACAGTCCTATAAGTACACTAGTGTCCCAAACATCACACTTATTTTTGAGCGTCATGGTTTGTTTCCAACTTACCATATATAACTACATGTCGCTGGCAACTTTTCTCTGCAGATTTGGATTTATGAATCAGTTGGAGTAATGATATACAGTTTCGTGTGGAAACTAATGCAAGAGATGTAATTAATTAGATTTTCACTTTTAAATTCGTTGTGTATGACGATGATATATGATTATAAGAACCTCCTAAGGTTAGCTCAAACAGCAAGAGTAGAGTGAGAGGTGTAAATAAAGATCAAAGGTTTAAACCTTTCTGATATAACAAAATCATAATAGCATTAATAATAATCTTCTTTTATGGATCGTTAAAATTATATTTAACTGAAACTAGCAAAAAAAAAACATGAACACATAGTTATGTTACTTTCAAAGTATCGGAGGACATAATTATAAGAAGTACGTGAGACAAATCCTGTATTAGGATGGCATACGTAATTTTGCTAATGAGGAAGTAGCCTTTCAGGCTAAAAGAATGACATAGGAGCTTTCTACATATGAAAATTTTCTTTCATAATAATTCAGTCTGAAGCAGCTCATCTAAACTTCGATTGTGTTCATGTATGGATATATCCTCGTACCCAGGGACTTACAGCACTGACAATGACAGCAATGGGAAGGACAAGAGCTAATGAACACAGAACAACAATGCCATCTTCATTTCTTACTCTGTCTCTCTACATAATTTCATTGGGACAAGGTGGCTATAACCCCTCTCTGCAAGCATTCGGAGCAGACCAGCTGGACGTGGAGGAAGAATTACCATGTAGCAAGGACGATGAAAACTCCGATAAGAAGACACTGTTCTTCCAATGGTGGTACTTTGGAGTATGTAGCGGAAGCCTATTGGGCGTCACCATCATGTCCTATGTCCAAGACACCTTTGGTTGGGTCCTGGGCTTCGCCATCCCTGCCATCTCAATGGCTCTCTCTATTATGATCTTCTCATGTGGAAGCCCTATCTATTTGTTCAAACAACACGACCATTCTAAACCTAATAAATCCTTCGTCAACTTGCTTCATGCCATCAAAGGTTGTGTTCTCAAATGCTTCCGTTGTGAAACCACCCCACCTATTGACAAGTCCGACGTGTCTGATCTTGAGTAAGTCCTCACTTCAACATCACCTTTATTATTAATATAAAAGTTACATAACTAATTTACATATATTAAAAAGCTAATTTACTAACAAATACGTTGGTTTTCTAAATATGTTCTATTTAATCTAATGCATTATAACACCCTTTAGCTTGATGAAAACTCCATTATTGTATGTAATTAATATAAGTAAGTAAATTGAGATCTTACATTTAAGATTAAAGCCAAACTCTCCAACTTTTATACTTAGGACTTGAGTTAGTATATTATGGATATTATACTTTCTTCCTTATTAGGAAATTTATTAATTGTTGAAGTTCTGGTGACAGGCTACAAGAGAAGTCTCTGTGTGATGAAAACTTGGACAACCTCATGAACGACAACGTTCCCAAGAGGAGGATGTTCATGGTTTCAAATGTCAAGGTTGTGCTTCGGCTTTTGCCGATATGGACTATGCTTCTGATGTTCGCAGTTATATTCCAACAACCTGCGACGTTCTTCACAAAACAAGGAATGACAATGAAAAGGAACATCGGAGGAGATTTCAAGATCCCACCAGCCACACTTCAAAGCGCAATCACGGTCTCCATAATCCTACTAATGCCACTATACAACAGAGTCTTCATCCCAATGGCCCAGATCGTCACTCGTCAGGAGAAAGGCATAAGCGTAATGCAAAGGATGGGAATAGGAATGGTGCTTTCCATCGTAGCCATGGTTATCGCAGCTCTGGTTGAAAGGAAGAGACTTGAGATTGGGAGAGAAACGAGAACTGATGAAACGGTGCCGTTTAGCATATTCTGGCTGCTTCCACAGTACATTCTTCTGGGTATTTCAGACATTTTCACTGTGGTGGGAATGCAAGAGTTCTTTTATAGTGAAGTTCCAACGGGCATGAGAACGATGGGTATAGCACTGTACACAAGTGTTTTTGGGGTTGGAAGCTTTGTGAGTGCACTGTTGATAACGCTTGTGGAAGTATTTACGAGGTCAAGAGGGGAACCTAGTTGGTTCTCTGATCATATGAATGAGGCACGCTTGGATAATTATTATTGGCTTCTTGCCTTGTTAAGTGGGGC
>JANTPZ010028661.1:0-10810 GCA_025593235.1 Vachellia pachyceras
TTTACCTTTTTTCATCCCAATATTTTTTATAAAGATAAAAGTAATATTAAATTCTATTTTTAGGAAATTATTGAACACTTATTCATAGAATTTGAAAGAGAATAGCATAAATATGCAATCTTATAGGAAAAAATTGGGTAAAAAATGAAAAAAGAATTTATTTTTTAATTTTTTTAAAAAAATAAAAAAGTTGACGGGTTGGCGGGCTGGGGTTTTCCAGCCCGCCAACCCGCGGGCTGGCCCGCTTTACCAACCCTAGGTTTAGGTACCCTATTCATGGTGATTAAGAAAAGTAAGACACTTGAAGTGTTTTTTCTTTCCAATGTGCATATAATGTTTGGAATGCTCCGTGCACAAAACAAAAAATTTTTCAATATTGAACACACAAGGAAATAATTTTATGTGATATAGGGTAATTAGTGTCACACCAAACGCTGTTAGGGACCTAATACCCTGAGGGACTCCGGAGTGGGTGAAGGGGGAAGGGAGATGCAGTAGGTAGGGTGCGCTCAAAGTCCCACATCGATTAGACCCGTTTAAAGTGAAGGCCATATATGTAGTCAGGGTGTGGCCTTTGACATCCGAGGCACCTTTTGGGTAACTATGGGAACCCAAGAGGGCAAAATCCTGTGCTCTCAGGCGGCTAAACAGGGACAGTACCTTATGATGTTATATAATGGTATCAGAGCCGATGACATCTCTTTCCGTTGGTGGGGAGAATGTCACACCAAGTGCTGCTAGGGACCTAACACCCTAAGGGACCCCGGAGTGGGTGAAAGGGGAAGGGAGATGCAGTAGGCAGTGTGCGCTCAAAGTCCCATATCGGTTAGACCGGTCCAAAGTGAAGGCATATATGTAGTCAGGGTGTGGCCTTTGACATCCGAGGCGCATTTTGGGTAACTATGAGAACCCAAAAAGGCAAAACCCTATGCTCTCAGACGGCTAAACAGAGACAGTAACTCAGGATGTTACAAGAAGAATTTTGTTTCGAATAAAAATGTTTTTTTAATTTGTTTTGAATGTTTTACAAACACCCCATAAGATGTTAGATACATCAAATATGTTTTTAACGCGTCAATGCATTCAAAATAACACTTTAAAAGTGCTAGACGTACAATAACATATTTTAAAATACTTTATGCATACGTGAAAACAGTTCAAAAAGCCAATATGTCTTAACTCTCCACAAATAAGAAAGAAATATAGATATAGTGAGTTATATTTTTAAATAATTCATTTTCATTTAGAAACCTAAAAATATTTTTTATTTCTTGTTACCTATAAACGTTTGGTTAGATTCGTAGGGACGTTCAACCAACATATTACGGGTTTATTGGATCTGAATTAGTTTGTTATTTAAACACCTAGTAATATGATCATGAAAAAACGTGGATAACCATAAGCAAATAAAAAATAAATGGATAAACGATGCAGCAACATTAACTAAGTAATCAATAAAAAATGAAAAATAACATTAAAAACTTTCAAAAACTTTTTCTCATGCCGCGAAAGCGAAGGAGTAGATCCCGGGAATCCGGTTCAATCAAGAAGGGCTGGGTATTCAACCTTATTTGGATCACCGTCGAAAAAGAAAAGCCCGCTCCAACATCATATTAAATATAGTCGGCCAATTACCAGCACAAGTACCCGTCGTCCTGATTTTAGGCGCTACGCTACGCCTTCTTTGTCACTCTGTCACTTTCGTTTCCCTTCGCTTCCGCGTCTTTGGCGCCTCCGGAGCAGCACTATGGCGGCAAATTCACTTACTGGAGCATCAATCTCCATGCGCTCTCGCTTTCGTCAATCGAATCGCACTCTGGTTCGTTTTATTTTCCATTTCGGTCCCGTCCTAATGTGCATTTCGTGTTTCTTCCACACTCCATCTTCTTACTATACTTTTAGCCGTTCCCATCTCCTTGCTTTTAGACAGTTGTATTTGGTTGAACGGAGGGGCGGGGAAGGTTTAATGACCTTCAGTGAATTAGTTGGAATGGAAGGTAAATAAAGGGCTAATTTAAATAATTCTCGATATAGGAGGAGGGACGGGAGATGAGTTGATTAGAAATTAATAAATATGTCCCTGCATTATTTCGATCCTCTCCCTCTTCCTATTCCCCCCCTTCCATTTATAAAAAGAGGTTTTTAATCTCAAAATCTTATACCTCACCTATCTCTATGATATATTCCCTGACATGCATGTTTTGATTAATTTTAACGCATCGTCTCATTAAACAAATCTCACTTCAAGTTTCAACGATGGAAATTTTGTTTGTCTTCATATTATATAAAAATCAATTTTATTATAGACGCTAGATGTGAGTGATGCTAGAGTAGCAGAGCAGACAGGAAAGGACAGTGGGGAAATATAAAATAAGGGTGAAGTTATTTCAATCCATGTGTGACACAATTATTATAACCTTCCCTCCAAAACACACCCTATTTTGGAGGGAAGGGGACGTCCAACCAAACAACCTCTCCTCCCCCAAACACTGCCTTGTTTGTCTCTATCTTCGTTCTTCATACTAGGTCACTTGTTATTCTGTGAATTCTGGATGAGTTGCGTAAATTTTTTTTTGGTTAATTGTAAAACTTTTGTTTGATGCAATGGAGATAACATTTTGTGATATAGGTTATTGCCTCTTACTTTGATGTTTCATCGCTCACACTTAAGAGCTTGCTTCGTTTCAATAAATCCACCATCTTCATTCTTCCATTTTCCTGTCCTCTGTATCCTCTCATACAAAGTACATTGCATAGCTCATAGCTGTACAATGCATTGCGTAGATATGTCCATCTTGCAGCAAAGTTTTCACTCTCTTTACATTCAGAAAACGATAAATCATGAATTCAAATAATGATTGGTTCCTTCTGCTTTATATTGTCTCCTACGAATTTCGTGAATGATGACTAATAAAAACCCAAACACCAGGCTCAATAATAGTTTACATTGTATTTTTAAAAAATAGAAGCATCCGCAGTGAATTTTAACTGTTTTCTTGTTTCATTGTGTTGATTATTCCATGATGAGATTCTTATGAATGCATATGTTGAATAGGTATTTGATTCCATTTCTGAGAGAAGCAACGTTTGCTTTAGTTGGCAGCCACACTTTACTCGCCTTAGAGTCATCTGTGCGGTATGTAGTTCTTTAATTTTTTTCTTGTTCTAAAAATTGTAACTTCAGCTTTACGTGAACACTGAATCACTTGTTGTATGCTTCTTAAAACTATAGTTGATAGGTCTCTTATTTGGACTTCATGTAACTATATGCAATTTATAACGAGTTTGAAATCTACATGTTTGAAGCAAAAATAATGATCAGTTGACGGAATTTTTGGAGTGAAAGATAACATGGTAAACATATCAATCCCGACTCATGTCTTACTCAGTTACTTCCTGGTTATAACATGGAGGCCATAGAGGCCTATATAGTCCCCAATAAGAAATTGTATGTTTATAACAACAGAGTTTATTTGTACTGCTGATAGATTGATGCAGATCACCATCCGAGAATGACTATAATCTTCGAATCAGAATATGCAAATTAAATTTTCTGCATTCTGAGCCCCTGTTGCGTAAAATTTCTTGAGAGAATAAATATGATCAGAGTTTGTTGACTTTGTAACACGAAATAAACATTCCATCTATTTATATATAGACATGATTGATTTTATCAAGTAGCATCATTCAACTTCAGGATTCCTGGGTGAAAACACTCTGAGCCCTCCTCTCTCACTCTTAGACATGTAATGGATCTTGAATCAATCTTTGGACTATTTGCTTGGTCGCCTGCATGCATGTGGCCTGTGGGTGTGTGCGTGCGCGCACACGCCTGCATGTGAGCTTGTTTATAATGTTTATGTTTAATTTCTTGAGCAGGCTAAACCAGAGACAGTAGAAAAGGTTTGCAAGATAGTGAAAAACCAGCTAGCTTTACCGGATGATTCGAATGTCACTGGCGAGTCAAAATTTGCTGCCCTTGGAGCCGATTCCCTTGACACGGTATTCACTTTCCCGCAATACTATGCTGATATTTAACATGCTATTATTTAGTAATTCAATACTTCCTATACCGGTATGAATTGATGACTGTAATGGAATAAAATGGCATAAACTAAACTTGTTGTTCTTTAGGTTGAGATCGTGATGGGACTGGAGGAGGAATTTGGTATCAGCGTAGAAGAGGATAGTGCGCAGAACATCACAACAGTTCAGGAAGCTGCAGATCTTATTGAGGCGATAATTGAGAAACAAACTCCATAGACTGGTCCATAGTCGTAACGTGGGATAATTTGAAGTCCATCCTAGTTGTGAAGCTTTGCATTGCTTTGTTTCTTGAAGAACTAATTAATAATGAACAAGCCTTGTGTAGATCATGAAACTGCTTTTGTGCATGAGGAAAGGGATTCCATAGTTGTTCGATGAGTCATGTTGGCTATGTTGGCCAGAGAACTGGCGATTGCGGCAATTGATGCCTTAGCGTGACCAAAGAACCTGAATATAATATTAACTAGTTAATAAGTGTTATGTGCTAGTTTTTTGAGTTTGAAATGGGAATGGAAATATTAGCTACAGTTCACAATGGCCATGAGTATGGATTGCATAGTGTGAGTATAAGAATCAGATACACGGATCATGGGCATGACGAATGGAGTGACAGGCAAACCTTTCCTATGCGGCGTATGTTCTCTTTAACGTGGAAGCAGTTGTGTTTCTGCTTAGTCTTTGGAACCGGAAAAAGTGAATCAACTCGAGTCACTGGAAGCATTCAAGAAAATCTGATGGTTGTGATAAGGTGGCAGGCGAAAAAAAAGGAAGCACCGTCCCTGTTTCCAAAAATTTAAGAAAAACAGAAAACTCAAAAGCTATGGTGAACTTGAAATCACTGGCAGAAAAATGCCAACTACATGCAAGTTACTTCCTCTAATTCTATTTATAATAACTTAATTCATTGGTCTTAATACAAATTTCAATGAAAAATTCGTAACATATACTCAAAATTCAAAAATACCTTAATTTCCCCCCTCATTCTAGGGCGTTGGCTTTTCCATCCTCTCCCAATTGGTTATATTAATCAAGGGCAATTTTGCAAATTTTATAGACTTTGATATTTAAGTATTTATTGTTGTAAAAGGACAAAATGATAGATTAAAAGATGAGAGTGGTTAAAGACTTAAAGTACAAAAACAAAAAAAAACAAAAAAAAAGTAAGAGATTACATAAGTATTGAGAAAAGGGTAAAGCTGTTGGAAGAAATTGAAATAGAGGTAAACAATCTCGGTAATGAAAGGATATATTGACTAATAATTTCCAGCTGAGCAGGCTTTAAGATTTCAGGTCGAATGAACTGTTTTTAAATGCAAACAATATCCAATTCGTCACTAATAGTGAAAGATGATGCATCCAAAGGGGAACCGATCTTACACATTGCAGGTAAAAGTAGGATGAAACAACATCTTTCCTCTGCTAAAAGAATCTTTCAAAGGGAATGTTGTGACAAATTATGCCTTGATATCTTTGATAACCACACTTCTATTTAGCCAGGATAATTACCCATGTATTACTAAAATTCTGCACCGATTCAATATTACTGGGAGGAGAAGGCGGTGAGAATTCTTGAGCCGAGGCATTATGAAGAGCAAGTCTGGAAAAGGAGACCAAACCAGTATCTCATTCATAACAGTTCATTTAACTATTTTGTGACTAGTTTTCTTAATCTCATGAAAGTTGTCAATAAATAATAGGTTCTTGTAGAAAGAATCGCAAGGAAGGAGTTTCTTCCCCCTCCATCTTTCACCTGAAGGAATTCAGGCACTCACCTTAGTGACTGTTATCCCCACCCAAGAGTTCAAAAAGGAACTAGTAACATGGCAGTGAATGGCAGCCAGCATGACCTGGCCGTCATTTTCCTTTGAGGCCGTGGCCTCAGAAGGGCAGCCCGTTGATAACACGACACCCAACAACAACTGTCAAGCCGAGGAATAGTTGGAATAGTAAAATCTGATGTCTCAGTGCCTATTAACTTCTATGTACATGATGTTTTGCTATTAACATTGACGCAGTATTAATTCAAAATAGTTGATAATACATCATTCCCAATCTGAATTAAAGAAACCAGTATCTTTCATCTCAGAGTAGTACGAATTCTCCAAATGCAAATCATCCTCCTATCAAAATGGCCAAAGAATAATCAACCAGTCAGACAAAAATAACATAGGCTGCTTACCTCCGCTTAAAAAAGGCATAGGCTTGAAAGTTGAGAACTGAAGGTCACCAAGTAAAGGACAGAACCTGGAAAAAGTCCGCTAGGAACGTAACATACAGAAGAGGAAGATAAAAAGCGTGGTAACAGACAACAGCGGCCTCATACAACCTGTGAACAGGAAATAAACACAGCTTCAGCAGAAGATGCCACAGAGACAAGCTCTCAAGAATTGTTTTTCTGCTCAAAGTTGTAAGACTCTAACCAGAAACCAAAATCAGCACCAGATCCAGTCAGGCCACAAGCAAACAGTGAAATTGCATTCAAGATGAACATGACGGTCACATACTTGTAAAATGCAGGTCTCGCTGCAGTAAAGGAAAGCAAATTAAGCAGTCATGATGCTAGGCACATGAATGATGCACCAATCCATACAGGTAACTTACCTGGCAACCTTTCCCTCCACCTGGAATGATACATGAATAATATGAAGGCATATACAGCAGTGAGCAGCACCTTGTGGACAACCCACAAGTTCCATTTCACAGGATTGGTTTGATCATTACTGTCGATGAATAAAGGAATCCCAAATCCAAATAGATATATAGCCTGAAAAGGTAACAGGTGCAATGGTTTATCTTTAACACAATGCAATACCATTAATTTGGTAATTCCAATACGATAATTAAAAATAAGTAGAAATCCTCAATCTTATTCAGATAATTGTATTTTGAAAATGAATAAGGAATAAATGAACCAGAACTGGTGGCATTCCTATTTTGAGTATTTTCTGTTGCTTTGAGAAGCACTTGCATGGAAAGTACTTTTCTTCTTAGAAACATGCTTGACAAAAAGCAAAGCAATTCAGCTCAAAACCTCAAATGAAAACACTTTCTGTATAAACCAAACAACATATGAAATAGCTGGAGGCCGGTGAAGGGGGGATTGAATTTTTCCTCATGGTGCAGGTGGCGTTTAAATTTAAAAATAACATGTAGAACAAGAGGGCTTCTGAAGAAAATCAATGAATCACCTTTAACACTACATCCAAACCAACAATAACACCCGAGATACCGAAAGTCCGTGTCAATGCTTCTAAGCCACTTGCATTATTTCCCTGAAGTAAAAAGGCCAGCAAGCTTACTTCTAGGAATAGCATAGCAGATGAAGTAAACAAGGACAACAAGTTCCATGTCAACTGTTTCCCGGGAGTGCATTCCCATGCCTAACACAAGAAATATTGAAGCGGATTTACTCTCAAGTGTCATGACAGTACCAACATTAGTAAATCTAAATACTAAAACAATATGAAATGAAGGTGCTCCTGTAATAATCTGCATATACAGTAGTAAAGCAACACAGCCTCTAGTAACAAACTATTCATACTAAGGTAACAGAGAAGTTAGAACAAGAAGATATATAAATAAATAAATCCGCTTATCCGGAAAAAATGAAATAACACCACAATTTACACGCATATGTCAAAGTGTGAAGAAATGAAGTCTACAGTAGCATTTGAAGAATGTTATGCAGTTAGAGTCTCAATTTTCACTCGCCAACGTTTTCTAGAGCTATGAACTTGTGATTTGCTCGTTTTAGGGGGAAAAAGCAAGAATATTTCATTTATAGCCAGAGACGCTTCTTTTAGATGGTTTTGTAGCTTAAAAGGCAAGAAGCATCCTTTTAATTCTTGTAGATAGAGTATTAAACATCAATTCTATGTCACGACATTCACGACTGCCTTGTAAAGTTCACAAGCAGCGTATACACACAGTAAAAGAAAATTCAAGTTCATCGGAGGTTCTCATGAAGTAACAGCTACGAAAAAGCTAACAACAATCCCCTCAGGTGCATTAGCCCTGTACATCACTATTGGCCAGGCCAAGCAAATCAATCAATCATCAGAAGTGATGTCAGGATTATAACAAAATCCTTCTTGTTCATTGAACGAGAATTGCATCAAACTTTGCACGAGCCACTCTGTCCTATAACGCTCACTGACCGTTCCCTATAATCCAGAAAGCAAAACCATGTAACCAATGAATTTAAAGAGCGAACCTGAAAAAAGCACCAAAAAAGATTGAGCACGCTGGCAAGCCAAAGGCATACGTAATACGATATAATAACGTAAGAGCGGCCATGCGAGAGCTTTACAAAGCTCCGCTTGGCTTGAAAAGCCAAGTACAAGACAAAAACAAGAGAGGCTACAATCGAAGCCGCATTATGCAGGAAGCCGTGGCAGTCAAGAAGCCAATCGTAAAATCTGTGATCAGAATTCTCTGATAAGACCGTGCTAGAATTTGAGACTTGCATTAGCACAGATTGTGAAGTCATCTCTCGGAAAGCTCGCTCTTTGATCAAATACCCGAAAGGATTCTGGCGCGGATAGAAATGAAACTATGACGCGAGGATCAATCCATTGGGAACACAATTGAAAACCCTAAATCCAATTTTAACTGAAGACAGCTGCAGAAAAAGGAACCATGGACGAGCGAATATAGCGAAAATAAGATCAATTTCTAATTTGGACATATGGAGGAGCTTGCGGACCTACTCCATCTCTCGAACATGGAGGAGCACATTTATAGGAGAGGTGGACAGTGGACTGGTTGTTGGAATTAAATTATTGCATGCCGATTGTCAAATGTCAATATCTTGAATTTAGAGATATACACTCACATTTTTTTTACAATAACCTAATTTGAAGTGCTAATGTATAATGTTCTCGGTGTATAAAACTTAAGAGTAGTTCTATTTTTTGTTTATAAAAATTAATTAGATAATTTCCATAAATAATATTTCCAATGAGGATGTTTTTCCCAATTTTTTCAAAATTTTAAGGCATTTAATAGTTCAATGATATGAGGTGGTTAATCTTTAAATTTTAAAATCACAAGCAATTTATATACCTTAAATTATCAATTCATTAAGAATATTTTTAGAATTTATTGCTTTTCAAATTAATATTTTCACTTGACATTTTTTATTACAATGTATTAATTTTACAATTTTTAAGAATTATAATTTCTTTTTTATATAAATGAAAGCACAAAATAAACTAAATACTCAGAACTCCGCTCGGAGTGCAGTGGTTTACATTACTAGAAGCTCAATCAATCATTATAATCAGTCAATTGTATCAGGATTACATATGGTTTTTGTTTGGAAACACTTAACCTTCACCTAAAAGTATGTTCAATAGTATTTTTTTCAAAATGAGACAATCTCCTCCACATATTTATCTCGACTTGCGTAAAAGTACTTTTCTACCGCTTTTTCAAACGGACTCATGATATTTTTTTTATGAAATTGAATCGAACGGATAAAAAGAAACGCATTGAAATATTTGTGTAATTCTTTCCTAAACCCTAAACATTGAATTCTAAGTTATAACTTATAACCAAGGTAACTGGCCAACATGTGAATCAATGGGATCAGCAAAATGGAATACTCCATGTTATTAAAATCTGTCATCAAAGTGTGTGTTTGGGAATCAACCGGGAAAAATGAATTTATGATTCTGAAAAGAATTTACGTAATTAAAATTTTTTTTACAGATTTTGAGATGTTTTTTATCTGAATTTGTATACACAGTTGGGAAAAAGTTTCCCCAACATGCACAAAGAGTAGATTTATTTCCTTTCTCTGGGTTCAAAATTCTAAAAATGATATGGTCAATTGATCTGTTGATCATTGCAACAAAAAGATAACTCTCACAGTGGATTGAGGAATAAAAGAAAGAGAAAGGTTTCCTTTACCGGTCAACAAAACAAGAATGTCGATACAAAAATGCCCATGAATCACAAAGTTCAGAGGCCGTTAAAGTTTTCGAACCATTCGTGGTCCTGTCCCCGTCGCAAACTTCGCATTAGTTACATGTTATTTCCCTACTCCTGCCCCCATGCCTTAACGAACGGATCTGTCGAGCCTCCACAAATGCAGGGCGCCACAAAACTATTTTCATTGTTCCGCAAATGATTTGAATCTAAATCACCCCAGGCGATGGCTATACGGAAGACATCGCTGAATTCGTCCTGTTCCTGAGCCATTCATGGAGTTATTAAAAAAAAAAGTAATCTTATTTCAGTACGTTACAGTGTAATGTTTAAATCAACTGCAAAAATATAAGATTGTTTTCATCACAAGGCCAATTGGATCAAAAAAAAAATTGGAGTAACACTTTCTTAATCTGCAAGCGGTGTGTCCCGCCAATTTTCCCTTTTTCTTCTCATCGTTAGTAATATGTATTCTCTTCCTACTTGACGCGTTTCCTGAGATTACTGCTTTTGTATCGTTAGATGGATCGGTCGAGGATGAACGACAGGCAGAGGAACGGCACAGGGTCGCCGGGAGCGCCTACGTCACCGACGATGTCGCCAATGAACCGCCATGCTCAATCAGGGTCCGCTGCGGCGTTCAATATGCGGAGAGGGCCGAACATTGCGGCCAAAGCCGCCGCTCAGAGGCTCGCACAGGTTATGGCAAACTCAACCGACGAGGAAGACGAGGGTGACGACCTTGCTCTTGACTATGCTGCGATTAGTGGCGGGGGAAGCATTGGACTTGGAGGCACCGGAAGAGCAACGCCTGCGCGTGCTTCCCTGGTAA
>JANTPZ010028688.1:0-11298 GCA_025593235.1 Vachellia pachyceras
CTGCCCCAGATCCTTCCACTACAGATTGGGCCTGTGTTGGAATTTGTATGCCCACTTCATCAGAACCAAACATGGATACCACATTCTCCATTCTCCTGCTCTGTTTGTCTTGATGTCTCCTCATATCTCCAAAAAGCCACTATACCAGTACATAAAAAGGAGTCCCTGGTAGTAAAAATTAGTGAAAAACAACTGCCCAGAGATACAAGACCAAGATCAATGAAAAGGGCTAAACCATACCAAACATTCAAGAAACGAATTATAATTAAAACCAGGAAGCCAAAACCATATAATGATGGGATGGTACTTAACTCACCAAAAAGAACTGTATAATGCCATCTAGCCAACACTCAAGCGTAACCCAGATAAATATTCCGATGCAGATTCTTGACTTGAGTACCAACATAAATGAAATATTTATGAAGCCAAAAAATGCGGCTAAAAACCTAAACTTTACAATTCAAGTAGTTACATTTGAAATTTTGAAAATCTGAACTAGCCATAGCAGTTGTTCCTTGAATACATTTTGCTTGCTGCTTACCATAGACAAGGCATATCGTAAGCCCCCGTGAAAGACTAATCAATCTTATGTTACAGTCCTCTGCTCTACACTCTTTAAGATAGATTGAATCCAACTAGATAGAAAAAGAAGTGAATGTGAAAATGTAGAAATTGATGTGACGCATTCGCAATGAATTGACGCACAATGAAGGTTCGAAGCAGAATAAACCTCATTATTATAGGAAAATATAAATTACTTCAGTAACCCTTCGTACAACATTCCAGCATCGGATAGTAAGAACAGACAAAGCAACAGATATATCAGCCTAAACATGCGAACTCATTCAAAACAAGAGGAGAGGAATGGGAGTTTGTGAAAGCACATCATTAGATAATGAGAGATACCGTTCGTCTGGACAGAAATTGTCTGGCCCTCCGGAGACGTCCGTGCTGAGACGGAGAGAAGAAGTTACAGCCAATGAAATTAGGGTTTCCAGTGTAAAGTAGCTCGAACGATTTCCAGGAGAAATCTAAACAGGGATAAGTAACGGTGGTAGGAATTAGAGGCAATTGCAAGCTTGTAGTCATTCCTGCCCGGCTTTCCGATTCTCCGCCTCGATTTCCCCCAAAACCCTCTTTTATTTCACGACCACGCCTCTCTCCTCTTCCCAAAAAATAACGACGAAACAATTTAAAAAAAAAACATTTCCCCATGTCAACTACCGGAAAATAAATGAGGGAAGGAAATGAGAGAAATAATACGGGGGAAAATAGTCTTATAAATATTTTAAAGTGAATGCATGTCAACTTTAAGAATATTGTATTGAAAAAGATAACTATCAAGTTGTTTCGTTACTCATTTAATTTTGCATAATGCACCCTTGTCAATTATAACTTGGTGTGTGCTGATTTTATTATTCGTTATATTCATATAATGTGATCAAAACGTGGAAGAAGTCTACTTGGAACATAACTTTCATTTTATTATGACATCATAGCAAATGTGTGGCTATGAATTGATTTCGTAGAAGAAAATTATAAGAGTTGGTTATACTGCGTGATTCTTTGAGAGGGATAAATGTCCATTTTATTTAACTATCTAATTTGATGGCAGAAATTAGATATATGTATGATCATAAGGATGAGTCTTAAATTAAGAATAATTATCATGTGAAAATTTAATTTAATAACAAATATTTTTGTAAAAGATTTAACATTTCATACTCTAAGATGGAAATTGAAATATATGATTAATAAGCAATGAAATTTATCTTGATATGCAATAATTTACGTTAGATCATGAAGATATATACGTTACAATTCATATAGCTTCTAAAGAACCGATGATAAAATTGATTTAGTTCTTGAATGACCAATTTAGATTTTTATGGGCGGAAATATAATTAATGATGAAAACTATAACCTATAAATCTACATTAGAGCTTTGGTTTGCTCAAAAGTTTAAAGGTGATATCACAATTAGATTGAAATCCAAAATTGGATGGGAGTTAGAAAATACAAAGATTTTCAAGTGAAATACATTGAATGAGAAAAATCATGTTTATATTACTCACACTTGAGGGGATATCATTATAATACAAGTGTGAACTACTTTTAGTTAAAATTTTCCTCATATGCTACTTGCATGCCTTTGATCTCCCAAAAATGGATGTCCTATCAAGATTTTAAATTAATATATATATGTGGAAATTGAAAAGTCGTTATAGTAAATCAGAAGTTTATTGATACAAATAAATGCATAGTTGGCATAGCTTATTTGATAATCCAAGTCAAAAATATGTTACAACATATTATTAAAAGATTATGTATTGACATTCATTGAACATTCATAGGATTTTTCATGAGTAGCCAACATATTATATAATTAAAAAATTATTCTATGCTACTTGTTTACGATAGAAAATAGCTTATGAGAAGATCATTAGTTATTATTTAAGATGGATCTCTACATTTATAGAAATATATCTAACTCATACAGGCCCATTCGAAAAGCATGTAAACCATATAAGTATTCAATAAATTTGATAGATGTATCTATAAGATGATTACATGCATGATTATTATTAGTTTGCAACTTGAAGTTTGCAAATTGTTTGAATAAATTATTATGTTGAGTGCACAATTTTCAGATTATACAATCTATAAATCATTCGTTAAAGCCTCCACAAAATAGCTAGATCAGTACTTATAAGAACAAGATTTTCACTTTACTGTTCGCAGTTTGATTTGATATACTATAACACTCATGCATGTTAATCATATACAGTTCTCCCCGTAAATTGATTTTTATTCAAAAGCCAGATATTTCCATTTCAAATATTTGAATGTGCAATGTTTATTCTTATTCATTCATCGTAATGCACATAGATGGAAAGTTAAGATAAATGTTAGAAAAAATTCTCCCTCTCATTTGTCTTTAAGTGTAACAAAATGGTGTTTCTAAAGGGGATAAATGGGTTTATGGGACATGCACTACATTATTTTTTTCATACAATCAAATACTATATTATTAGTTGATTATTATTTGATAAAATTTTTCATATAAAGGGGAGAAATTGAGTGGTTGGAAAAGAAAACACTGAATGCATTATTATTGTCAACATAGATTCTCAAATAAAATAGTATGAACAGAAAGTTTATCGAATGTTGCATTCATGAGATATTGTAAAAATAATTTTCCAAATTCAATTACTGACCTAAGTGAGAATTACTAATTCTTATATTCCAACTGAAAATGATCTAATTTGTATAAATGAAAATGAGACATGCCTGAAACATGATAAACCAATCAATTGAAATATAATATCTTGGATAAATATGAGCATATTATTAAGATGATTATGTTAAAGAGGCTGACACTCCAAAAGAACCAAGACATAACTGATAGGAAAAACTTCAATAGAGGTTCAAGTACCTGAAAAGTAATAAAGAGAGTTCAATAAGTTATATTGTACCGATAAAAAAATGGAGCTAGAAAGGTAAAATTGTCGACAACGGCTTTTATGATAGTATCACATGAGGATCTTATAAATATATCTATCATAACGGATGATAGAAAGGTGATTAGTCAACAAAAAAGGAAAAAGAACAATAAAATATGATTGCATCATTTTGATATTCGAGAATTATGGTCCAATAGTCCAAATACATGAAATATAAAGTTGTTATGAGAAATGTGAATATTTATATGAAAATAAAGGCTTTCACAAAGGTATGATGAATACGATGAGGTATATTTTTCTATGATAGATGGAAAATAACTACTAGTTTAGCAAACTATAAAGACAAATATGCATCTACAATCTTAACAATTTATGGGCTGGTTTGTAACACTATCGCTTTTATTTGCGAATTCTTTTGTTTTATGCTATAGATACAAACCAAATACATATATTTTTATTTTTTGTGGTGGACTTGCATGGCTGCTCTTGCCTTTTCAAATTCTATTAAAAATTTACTTCCACACTTATTTATTCATTTAGATTCATACAACAACCAAAACCCACGACACCAATTTGAGAGTGAGTAATTAGCATATTAACTCACTCCCTTCCATTTTTATTATGTTATCATTTCCAATCAATGATCCATTAATTCAATTGGATTTTCACGGGAGATTCAGAATAGATAAACTCTTAATAAACCCTGTTTTACTTCACGGACGAGAGTTATCACTACCTTAACAACTTAGTCGATTATTCAAGAATCTAGCTTATTCTGTGTTTGTTTGGAAGAGCGTTCAGATTTCCCAGATGCATGTTCAACAATGTTTTTTCGTAAATCAAAATAATCACATTCACATATTTACCTTATAAACCGTAAAAACACTTCTTTACCACTTTCCCAAACAAGCCCCATTTCTTAATGTAAGCAATGTATAGCTGTCAAATATGATCATTTTTTATTGAGACGTTTTATTTTTATTTTTCATCTTATGAGAAGTATAATTATTCCTACTTATCTACTTTTACACATGCGGGGTGGAAAGAAATGCTTGTATTCAACTACAAAAATTGTTTTGTATATTGCAGGAAGTTCTCGGTATTGGTTTGTGTGGTTTGAATGAACCAACATTAATTTAAAAATAGGATTTACATTAACATAAAAGGAGCTTAGAGATCCACTAAATTGCATGAAAATTCAGCAGTGGCTAATAAAATATACTTTTAGTGTTTGAAAATCAAACATATATACACTCATAAAAACCATGTAATTGGCAATGGCCTTATGGCCCAATGGCAGCTTCTCTAAAATTTATTATAAAAGATGATCTTGGGACCTTATTGTTATTATTTCCCAAGATAATAAGTAAAAAATAGGGGAAATCCTAGAAAAAAAAACCCATTGAAATTGGGAAAAGGACAACTCAAGGTTTCCAATTTTCATATTCCTAAATCAGGATATTGGATCAAATAGAGATTTTGAAATATTAAGAAAAATAACATATTGCCCGAGTTAAAATGAATAATGTAACATCCTAAAGTTTCAATGAGAGAATTTAATTATCTTTGAGAAATAATTATTTATTTAAAGGATTTATTCATTAATTAGAAATAATACTTATATTAAATGTAATCTGTTAGATAATCATTGAGTTAAAGAGAAACTATCCTTGAGGCATGCGAATCAGAAAGGAAAGAGTTATAAATAAAAAAAATAATAAATAATAATATGAAAGGGTATATACATTAAATAATATATGCATATACAATAATATATAAATATATATGAATTATTCCTATAGGCACGTGTGGGTGTGTGTTGTTATTAAAGGAAAAAAAGAAAAGAAAAGGAAGTGTCAGAGGATCCTTTTACTAATACATATATATATATATATATAACAAAAATTAAAAAGAGAGAGAGGGCACTCAACATCACATCATGGGTATTGTTTAAAGGGAAAATGATTTTTAGGTCCTAAGTAAGGGACTTAACCATCAAATGGTTTCAAAGATTCAAAAACTTATTATAAGGTCCCAAGAGTAGCTGTTGAGATTGTTAACGAAAACTGCTGAGGTTGTTAATGACAACCTCAGCAGCTACTCTTTGGACCTTATAATAATTTTTTGAATCTTTGGGACCATTTAATGGTTAAATCCCTTGTTTGGGACCTATAACTCGTTTTCCCTTGTTTAATACCCTCACGAATACTGTCTAGGTTTGGTTTCAGCCGTTTACCTCTTCCTCTCTCGCGGTGTCGCTTACAACTCTTAGGTGTTGAAGTTTCTTCTGGGATCAATTAGATTGATTTGAGTGTGGTAGGTGCATTGTAGCTTGAGCTTGCAAGTATCCTGGACTTGATGTAACCGATGTTAATTCATTTTATATGCTTTGCATGGATTGTAAGGTATTTTCGATACCTTAATTATGTATTACGAATCTTATCTCTATTTTTATATGTTTAATTTTAGTGAAGTGGGAAGTATTTTCTTTATATATATATATAAAGGATATGTTTTGCTTAGAGATATGTTTGATGAGTTATTCATAATTTATCTTTATCCGTAATATATTGTGAATTTATGCATTTATGGGGAATTTACATATTAGGTGTATGGAAGTAATTGGGTGATCTTGTAATAATGGGACTTGTATAATTTATTATGAATGTATCCGCGGTTACCCCACTACTGATCATAGTGGTTGGCTGTATTGTGACTCACACTCAGGTGGGGAGTCGGCCTAGAACCATGAGGGAGGTTAGGATTTATTGTGACTCACACACAAGTGGGGAGTCAGCCTAGACCCAGGAGGAAGGCCAGGATATATTGTGACTCTCACGCAAGTGGGGAATCGTGATGGAGTAATATGGAGGAGTAGGATGGAGGGATCATTTGTGCATTCTGAATGTATTGATTGGAAAACCTTAATTTTATTTGAATATTGTATATTAGCATTGCTTCACTGACTTATAATCCCGTATTATATATTATATGAATTGATTGTTGGTTACTGGGACTTTATGTCTCACCCTATCTGTATATATTTTTTCAGGAGAGGAACTTAGTGGTTCGAGGCGTGAAGGGAAGGAGCCAATAGTTTGATAGTAGCTATCACTGCAGGCTTAATAGTTAAGCTATTTTTAAGGAGAAATGTATATTGCCAAACTTTAAGGCTTGCATACTATGATTTGTTTTTATCATTATGGTTATGCTATGATATTCTATATATGGTTACCAATTTGTCTTTTGGTATCTCTAACTTGTTGCGTATCCATTGAATGTTGTTTATGGACCCGTATGTTTAAGGGGATGCTTAAATATCGCTGAATCTTGTGGCTTTAATGGTGACTTATGGATGAGTTTTGTGCCTTGGGTCAAAATGATACTGTGAGTTGTGAATGATTTGTGGGCTAGGTGTCTTACCCATAATTTTGTACCCTAGACCTTGAGGATTTAATAATTAATTGTATTTAAATGTTTGGTTTGTTTGGAATTACAAATGGTATCAGAAGGGATTACGAGATACATAATTAACTTTCAATATAATATATGGTTAAATTGTTTAGGGGGTTACAAATAAAGGAAGGAAAAGGTGGGGTAGATACACGTGGGAAACCATGAAAAGTTGGTGACTGAAAACAACAAAAAAAAGTTGGCGAAAGGCGCATGTGTGGCAGACGGAGGAAGAAGGTCGGAAAGTTGCTGATGGTAAATTACTTTCCACATCATTGTCTTCCCCTATTGCGTCCATTCTTTGGGTGATGTTCAATGCTGTGAAAGTCACTATTTTACTGTCATAGTAAGTGTGTTTTATGATAGGGAGAGGGAGAGGTGAACGTGCATGAATGAATGAACTAAGTAGGATGTGCATTCCTTTGTCTCTGTAGCGTTTTTTTTTTCATTATTTTGATGTATGTAACCAACATACATTTTTATATATTTATGTATGTATGCATATAGTGGGTTGTTGTCACATGAATCCATGTTTGCTTAGTGGGTGATTCCATTTGAGTTGTGGTGAAGAATGAGCATAAACAGTATAAGGGATAGGTGCACTTTTTTTATAGGGTAGGTGTGAAACCTTAAGTTTAATTTGTTAATATGTGAGTTTATGGTAGGTTATTTGAAACATGAAGTTGAGTGATGACCACTGTTGGAAGTTAACCTTTTCAATGATGTACATTATTTGTAGGTTGAAATTCAAAATCACATTTAAGTGTGGGTCTACATCTTCAAATGAAATGGCTTGTCATTTTCAAGTGGGGAAGACAAGTCCATTCCTACATGTGACAGAGTTCATAAATGATCATTTTCATAATGCTCAAAACAATCTACAAGTGAGCTATGGTTAAAGATCTTATCTGACATCATCAATTATAATTGACATTACAAAGAGAATATGACATGACCCTTACATATAAGCAGACATGAAGGGTTAAGGAAAAAACTATAGAGGACATACAAGGTAGATCCGAGCAATCTTTTATGTTAATACTTTGGATATGTCAACATCTTAAGGAATGATGATAAAATTATAGCTGAATGGGTATCCAGCGATATTGTTATTACACATTGTTATTATAATGCATATTTTTATTTTCATATGTTCTCTAGTGATATTCGAAAGACCCTTTTTTCAATTGGATGAAATTTCCACCTTCAACTTACATGAACATGGACTCAAGATATCTGTTGAAATTTTTCATAATTCATTTGAATGAGCATTATCCTTCATTCGGATGAATGTTTTATTTTAAGATATTTTCTAGAAAAATATACATTTAATTCGAATGAGCTTTGTTATCCATTCGAATAAATTTTTCATTATCACCTTATCCAAAGATGAACTCAAGATAATAGCTCCAATATTTTATAATTTATTTGAATAAGCACTACGCTTAATTTGAATGAAAATATTATTTTCAACACTTTCGAATGAATTCTGCAGATATGATCTTTTGATTTTACAATTGATTTGAATATGTCTTCTTTCTCATTCGATTGATTAACTTATTTGCACCACAAATTCAATGCATTTTGTACATATGCTAGGCAAAATTTTGAGTTCATTTGGATAAGGTTTTAAATTCATTCGAATAAATATCAGTACTTTCATTTATTCAAGAGACATGAGCTTTCAAGAACATGAGACATAACAAAAAAATAGATCACAAGTGACTAATATATTGAAAGCATGCGAATGAGGAAGAAAAGAAACATCTTTATGTCCATGCTACATCGTTGTCTCCTCAACTGCACTTAACATCGGGTAGAGAGATGACTACTCTGACGGAATATGACCAAAGATGGACGACATATGTTGTCACTATAAATGAGTGGCATACTGGTAAAATTTAGAGAGATTTAGAAGCAGTCTACATAATTGAGGGAGAGAGTGGGAGTGACTAGTCGGAGAAACAAGGCCAGAGAGTGGGATCAAGCTAGTAAGAGAAATGGGCTTGGGGTTATGGTCGACGAAATGGAGAAATAATTCTTTCGTACATTTAAAAAAAAGGCAATATGGTTTTTCCTTAAAATTTCAAAATCCATGTTTTACCCGGGGTTTTGATTTGGGAATATGAGAATTGGAAACCCTGAATTATCATTTTCTAATTTCAATGATTTTTTATTTTCCCTAAAAATATTTTCTGAAAAATACGATTTAAATGTTAGTGCGATGAGGAGAGAGAGATGTCAGGCATATTTAATAATTTGTTGAGAAAAATAAGTTTACAAATTTTAAGAAGAATTATGAAATGCAAAAGAATTTACAAATTTTAAAAATATTTTTATAAATTTTGAAATAATTTTTACAATTTCTTTAAAAAAAAAATACAAGGTCTGCATCCCTGATTCCCTCCCCAACTAAGATTTCCCCGCCAATCCATGCCTGGGAGGAGAGCACCAAGTTTCCAGGAACCGTATAATTCCATCATTCCGAATTCACAAAATTATTTACCCCCAGGTAAAGCATTTCCTCCGTTCTTTTTTTTTCGCTTTGAATTTCCTCCGTTCTTTGTTATCGCTGTTCTTGGATCGATGCTATGCAATCTCCTAGAATCAGAATGAGAAAGGAGCTTCTCAGATCCACATTCTTCTTTTCCACGGCCAACGCACCTTCGTGGAATCAGTCGAAAAGCTTTCTCAGAAATACTTCCTACAAGGCTTCTTTTTTTAATACAATTGCTGACCCCACATCTTCTAACTCTAAACCTTCTGATTCTGATTCTGATTCCATAAACCCCAAAACATCTCTTCCTGTTATTGATGCAAGCTCATCTAACCACAAAACCATTAGTTTGTGGCTGGGCATGTACCATTCACCTGCCACACAGGCTCTGTGGGAAGCAAGATCGACCATCTTCGAAAAGCCTGCTTCTGTTCCTTCACAATCGCAACTCGTTGCCAAAACTCCTTCCCACGGCAGGACGAGTATTTTTTACAACTTCTCATCTGATTACGTACTCAGAGAGCAGTACAGGAACCCCTGGAATCAAATTAGGATGGGAAAGTTGGTCGAGGATCTTGATGCTCTAGCTGGAACCATTGCATTTAAGGTTTCATTTCATATTACTGCAATTTTATGGCAAATTTGTCAGGTCCTTGTTGTTTTCCTTTGGAACTTACTTACTTGAATTTTATTAACCCTCCGGCGAAAAGGTTATCATCTCTCCAGTTGTTTGAACTTTGAATTGCGATTCCTTCAGGTTAATGCAAGGACACATATGCCTCAAGCCTTTTTCCCTCCTAATTTTGATGACCAATTCCCTTTTGGCAGCCGTTGTCAAATAATCGATTTATTCTCTTTTTTTGATAAAAAATAATCGATTTATTCTCTATTCTTAAGTGAGTGTGTGTGTGCGCGCTTTTTTTTTTTTAAAAAAAGTTTCTTCTCTGCTTCGTTCCAACTTTGTATGAAAAGGCCATTGAAGTTTATCGCTTCTCTTTTGAACAGCATTCGTGCAATGAAGATGGCACAACCAGACCGCTTATATTGGTTACTGCTTCCGTTGATAAAATGGTTTTAAAGAAACCAATTCTTATTGACATTGATTTGACTATTAGCGGTGCTGTTACATGGGTTGGCCTTTCATCAATGGAGATACAATTGGAACTCATTCAGTCAACACAAGGTGCGATCGGATTATCGGTTCAATACAAAATTGATGCCGCTTCCTTTAGCTATTGTAAATTATTTAGGGATGCGATTTCCCCTTATGATGCTTTTGATTTTCAAGTCCTTAAGTACGTACTACGAGGCCTTTTGGTCTTTCATGTTAATATACATATGTAATTCGTATCGCGAATTTTCTTTAATAATCTCTCTGCTTGTGTAGTTTTTTTTGTAAATACTTAAAAAACTACCAAATTATTTGTTGCCTATAGGGAAAGTTCTATTGTACCCATAATGCACCGGTACCTTGCATGGCATTAAAATGCTACGTCTGACATTCTGATTGTCCATGACAATGCCAACTATATAGTATACCATAACATCGCAGATACCATATAATTTTAATATTTGTTATACATTGTTATATTAATTTATCATGCTATGGTATCTGTGATGTTGCTTTTTAAATTTGCAACAGTTTCTGCCTAATATCTGTGTGACTGTCGACTGTTCACTGTGCCTGAAATTGAAATGAGGGCAGGGAACACAGATACCTCAGACTCACGAGCTCTTGTAGCAAACTTCACATTTGTGGCTCGTGACTCTGCCACTGGGAAGTCATCCTTAATCAACCAAATCTCGCCTGAAACTGAGCAAGAGAGGTTTCTCTGGGAAGAAGCAGAACAGAGGAACAGACTAAGGAAACTAAAGAAAGTAGAA
>JANTPZ010028700.1:6383-48302 GCA_025593235.1 Vachellia pachyceras
GATTGTTGCTGATTTATCCAACAATTTTTTTAGTGGGAGCATTCCTTCATCAATTTCGAGTCTGATTCATCTCACATCTTTAATCCTAGCAAATAACTTGCTTTCGGGTAAAATTCCTGACATCAATATTCCCACCCTGCAAGAGCTGAATCTGGCCAACAATACCCTTAGTGGGATGGTGCCCAATGTCACGGGTTTATAGTTTACCTGATAAAAGCTCCGTGCGGTCTAGCAAGTCTTGCTCAAACTCAAGCTCCGGAACCTGCTAGTAAGCCTACTAGTCTTAACTTAGCTCTTGGAGACTAAGGAAGACTTAGAGAGAGAAACTAGAGAGAGATGGATAACTTGGGAGAATGCTTATGAATTCTCAAATGCTTGGTGAGTTACAAATGAACCCCTTTGGGGTATTTATACTACTCCACCTCCTCAATGGACGGTGGAGATCGATTCGATCCGACAGCCATTATCGACCTTCCCGAATCCTCTCCTAAAATATCTAGATATTTATGCTAGAATTTACACATGTGAAAAATGTGTGGAGAACTCTAGAATATCCTAGCATTTACAAGTTCTTTCAAGGGAATTCTAGAGAAATCTAGGGTTCTCTAGAGAAGACCGTGACACCAAGTCCCTTCTGAGATTCCCAAGTTGGGCGTTTTCAGGGAACAATCTATCGTTGGCAAATGTTCAACCAAGAAAGAAAACCTCAAAAAGACTTGGTAAGTCTACATTAATAGGTGTCATTCTAGGTTGCAGTGGGCTGGCATTTGGAGTTATTGGAGCTCTCTTGCTTTTGTGCTACTACGATAAAGGAGGTGAAATTGGGCTAGCAATGAAATCCCAGAAAAAAGACATGTTTCTGAAAAAGGATATCTCTGAGAGTCATTGCAGAAAAAACAAGATTTAGTTCTTTGAGGATTGGAATTTTGCGTTTGACCTGGAGGATCTGTTGAGAGCATCTGCTGAGGTGCTCGGTAAGGGGACCTATGGCACAACATATAAGGCAAATCTAGAGGACGCTTCCACGGTGGTGGTGAAGAGATTGAAAGAAGTCATCATTGGAAAACGTGAGTTCGAACAGCAGATGGAGGTTGTGGGAAGGATTAGGCACGACAATGTGGCGGCTCTAAGGGCATATTACTATTCCAAGGAGGAGAAACTTATGATCTATGATTACTATGAACACAGTAGCATTTCTGCTATGCTGCATGGTATGCTCAACCTTTTCACCTCTCTGAAAACAACTGTTAGTTGTATTTATCTCCATTTCCTTCCTTGATCATTCTTCCTAAGTCTATGAATTCAGTATTGCTTTTGTTGAAGATTGCCACGCTGAGCCCAGCCCACCATTTACATCCTATTTTTCACCTAAATCTTGCTGTAGATTTCAATATCGTATTCTGTTTTAAAGTTTCTGTTCTATCATACATGGAGAATCAAATTTGAATTCAGTTTTTTCAACCTCTGGCATTTCATGCAGTTTAATTGAACACACTACTAGAGAAAACTTAGATTGTATTACCATACGAACTTCAACAAGTATATTCGGATATTATAAATATGCAGGTAAAAGAGGGGAAGAAAGGATTTGTTTAGATTGGGATAGCAGGCTGAGGATTGCAATAGGTGCGGCAAGAGGCATTGCATACGTGCATGCTCAACAAGGAGGAAAACTTGTCCACGGGAACATAAAAGCCTCCAACATCTTCCTCAACTCCGAAGGGTATGGCTGTATTTGTGACATTGGTTTAGCAACACTGATGAGTCCAATACTGACACCTTCTCCAAGAAGCGCTGGCTACCGTGCTCCAGAAGTAACAGACCCCAGAAAAGCAAGCCACGCATCTGATGTCTACAGTTTTGGGGTGTTCCTTTTGGAGCTTTTGACTGGAAAAGGCCCCATGCACGCCACAGCCAGTGAGGAGGCCGTCCATCTGGTTAGGTGGGTGAACTCTGTGGTCAGAGAGGAGTGGACAGCTGAAGTATTTGATGTACATTTGCTGAGATTTCCAAATATAGAGGAAGAAATGGTGCAAATGTTACAGCTTGCGATGGCATGTGTTGTTAGGGTTCCAGAGCAGAGACCAAAAATGCCTAATGTTTTAAGAATGATGGAGGAAATTCTTCGACCAAATACTGAGAATCGGCTATCGTCTGAATCCAAATCAGCAGCTTCTACTCCGACACCACCAGCGATTGACGTACCTTCTTCATTTGTGGATGCTTAGGATTAATTATTCCTTCCATTTGGACTTTATTCTTTTACAGAAGAGATTATGTGTTTCGCTGTTGTCTTCTGTATATCTCTCTGCAGTTAAAGAAATATATTGTTGCGAGTAGTTCATCTATCAACCTAAGTTTAGGTGATACCGATCTAGCTTGAGATTGTTTGAGAAGAAATTTTAGCCTATTAAGGTCAAAAGGGTGAACCAGAAAGGCCAGGAAAGACTCACAAAATCTATGGATCTCCTATTAAGATAAAAAAAAAATTCAAAGCAAATGGTTGACTGTACATTACTGTAAAAAACTGCATCACCGCACATTGAAGAGGCCAATCATTAATTTTGACGAAGAAAGACGACAGGAGTGAAATTATCGCCCTTTTTTACCCTGGTCGGTGAGAAAAAGGTGTGAATTTTCATTTACCTATATTAAAGAAACCACATTCACGCTCACCATCAGATGCCTTCTCAGTGAGTTTAACTGACATAGATGGTGTCTCTGATCCTAGAAAAAGAAACTAACATCGATAGTATTTGTGTCTTTTGAGCAGATTATGCTCTGTGGAAAATATTGTGACACCAGAAGAGTTATTGAATATAATAAGAAAGGGCTAACTGGATAATTGACAGAAAACGACTTTTCATGCGATCCCCTGGATACAGAAAACTTGCTCGTCCGTCAATAAATGATTGTTGGGTTTGTACTTGGACTAGTTTCTTTAAGAATAAACTCTATCTCAATTTACATAAAAGTGATTCCGATGCATGTGCATATCTATGTGTACGCTTTGTGTGTTTTGGTTTTGACCTGAGATGATCCGGCGGTCTTCCGCAGGTTTCACCATGACATCGAAGCGGATCTTGAAGGAACTCAAGGATTTGCAGAAGGATCCACCCACTTGTTGCGGCGCCGGTGTCACATTCTGTCTCTCCGTCTTTATCTTTATTGTAATATTTTCCTCACTTGATTTTGTAAACTGTTTTCATTGATGGTTTTGTTTTGCCTGTATCATTTCTATAATTTCTGGTGTCTCGTTTGTTATTCACTTTTTTCAATTTAAATTTGGTCATCTTGATTGTCTGTTTTCTGCATTGTTATATGATCTTTAGTTTGTGGCATTGATTTTGTTGATTGGATGTCATTTCTCTTGCACTTCCTGTTGTTATTCTTACTGTTCTATCAGGAGCGTCTTCAATTTTATATGTTGACTATTTTTTGGGGCATTGGTATGTTATTGCTTGTTTGGTTCCGTTTCGTTGGAGGGTTATATCTTTATATGTTCAGGAGAACGGGGCTAGATGTCATGTCTTGTGATATCAATATGACCATCCAAGCATGCCTGAATGGCAAATTCACACCACGGTAATGGTGTTGAGATGGAAGTAGCATATTTATGTGATTCAGTATTTAATGATTTAATTGGATCTTATGGTTAGGTTCTAATTGTTACCAGAATGAGCATTGTGACAAAAGCAGTGTTTTGGCTCTGCCATGTTCATGAGTAGAGGGGAATCCAACTGCATTTGCTGTTATGTAATAAAATCTTTGATGATTCTGTATCCTATTTGTCTTATTTGCCAAATGGACCACTAATGAAATGATTGTAGCCTGTGCGCTAAAATCTAATTTGCCAATCTGGCCGTGTTAATATTCCTTTTATGGGGTTCTTATCTCTCATTTTGTCATTTGAGCAGGTCCTGTTGCTGAAGATATGTTTCATTGGTAAGCAACAATTATGGGTCCTCCTGACAGTCCTTATACTGGAGGTGTTTTCCTAGTTACCATCCATTTTCCTCCAGTTACCCCTTGAAGCCACCAAAGGTTTGTAAGTCATTCACTGTCTTGTGGCTTCTGATTATTTCATGTTATTATTGTGTTTCCATTGTCTGTATCCACTTATTTGCTAGTTTAGCATTCATGATGACATGATTTACTTTCCATTTGCACTCGTTTACTTCTTATTTTTCCTCTACCTGGGAGATTCATCAATATCGAGTGATTTTTCTTTTTTTCGTATTTTGATTCTTTTTCCCATAATCATTATATAGTGCCCAGTGTCAAATCACTCAAAAAATGAGCAACATTTGATATTCACCTTTTTTTGGAAGATTTAACAAGGCTTTTGTGTACGTTTTTACATGTGATGCACCCAGTCATCAATCACCATGTAACTACTTCAAAGCTTTCTCTCATGCCTACTCATGTATGACGATGGATCATGCAGGTCGCATTCAGGACGAAGGTATTCCACCTAGATATAAATAGAAATGGAAGCATTTGTCTTGACATTTTGAAGGAGCAATGGAGCCCTGCATTAACTATTTCAAAGGTTCGCTTTGTTACTTCAGATAATGAGTGGATTCTTTCTTCCTTGGAAATGCATTATTTCTTCTCAAAGCAATCCTTTTATGAAACAAAATTTGATAACATCCTCTAAAATTAGTGACATCTGAAGAATTTGTTACTCGGATACTGAGCTCATTTTTCATAACAACAACAGAAGGGATTGATTCAAACATGCTGGTCAACGTTATTTTCTATGTTTTTATACTGTGGTAGTCATGCATGAGTGAGCTGCATCAGCATTGCAATGTTTGTTCCATTTTAAACAAACCGATCTATGATATGTATCTTCTGCAAACAGGCTGATATTTCATTTATGTAGTTGAGATTTCATAGCACCCCAGATGTAAATTTCCCTCATTCAGATTAACTTGTTTAGTTGCGACTGATCTTCATTTATTTTTGTTATTCTTGCATTGTTAGGTGTTACTATTCATTTGTTCCCTGTTGACGGACCCCAACCCTGAAGATCATTTGGTTCCTGAGATTGCCCACATGTACAAGACAGACAGGAACAAGTATGAGTCAACTGCAAGAAGTTTGACCCAGAAACATGCTATGGGCTAAGTGACCTTTGGCATGTGTGAGGGAGTGCCCTTATATTTCCAGTGTTAAGGCCTAACAGGCTATGTACGAATATTTGTTGTCTTCGATGTTGAATGGATTAAGGCCCTCCAGTTGAAGATGGATGCCGGAAAATGTTCCTCCATTGTTTATATTGCAAATGTTATTTTTAAAACAAAACAAAATGTGGCTTAATTAAACACTGCTTACAACATTTTACCATTTTGACTGTGCATAATCATTTTCTTTTTAAAATCTATGGTAGAATGTTAGACAATGAGGTCGATAGAGCTTATCCAGCCAAGTAATCAGCTTACTTTATTCTGCTAATCCTTAACAATCTTGAGCCCTTTCTTGATAATGGGCCATCAGGTATGAAAGGAATGCGCAGAATCTTTGATCGCAACCTAAAGCTGATACCATGTAAGCATTAGTGACAGCAAGGATGGATGAAGAAATTATATGTGCTATGATAAAAATATTTAGGGTACAACACTAATTTACCCTTACTTGAGGATGATTAATTAATTCCACTCAGGGGACTCTTGATGTTGGAGACTCAAGTTACCCTCTCCCTCTATGATGAAGACTACATAATTTCACACACAAACCATTACATTACACTTGACCCTTCATATAGACTTTAGATTATTAACTAATCAAATGATTAACATTAACCATCTTGAGTAACTCATCCTTCTGACAACGAACGAACAGCTATTCCATTCCTATTGTCCATTGAACCTGCTATAAACTATCCCCTCTCGCCGGCTTATTGCCAATGTAATCATCAAAGGCTAATTTTTCTTGCTGGTGACTTGTGCATCTCTTTTCACCTTCTCATTCATGATGGAGGATTCCTGTCCCTTGTGGACTGCATCCCACAGAAGAGGGAAATGACAGAGGTCTATACGTCCTGCTACGTGTGGACTGTGAAAGTTTTGCAATGACATGCATTGATTGTAGGCAGCTCAAACAAGTGCAGATGTTTCCTTCATTTTCTCTTTATTATTTGTGGGAATTAAGATTCTAATTGAAGTAATCATATTTAGTATATGCCTGTATTTTGAACAATAATGCGTCTAGTTGGAAAATATCTGTGCTAAGTAAAAAGGGTAAATTTTCTGATTTTTTTTTTGGTGTCCAGTACAAGAGATGAACGGTTCAATAGACTAAAGATGGAGAATTGACCCGTTGCCAAGTTACGGCCGAAGTCCATCATTGGCCCGACTAATCAAAACGAAAAATTCCATGTTAGGATGGAAAACGCATACTGCGTTTAGATTTAATGCTTGTTTGGGAATACTGTTTCCCTAATGATACATCTCGAAATCCATAAAAAGCATCTCAAATTCTGTAAAATCATATTGAAATCCGTAAAATACCTCAAAATCTGTAAACTCATTTCTTCCAATGAAATTGTCAAGTAGAGACCGTGATGAACCAACTCCTTTTAAAACTTTTTTGCGTAAAAAAACAGCCTAGTGTTAATTTTCTGCCACGGGCCCAGTGGGGAGTAATATATTTGCATACAACAGGCTTGGCAGAATTACCATGTTACCTGTTGGTATATATCATCTTAAGTTAAAGCCACCATGCTATGCAGTCGGTTCCAAGTCAAATTTATCGGCTGCATTAAATGAAGACTGTGAGTATCAAAGTTCATGGGTCCTACTCATTCCTCTCGTGATTTCACTGCGCCATTGTCAATAACTATCTACCCCCGGCCCCGCTGCTCCTTGATGTGATGAACTTTTTATAATCAAATCATGAGGTGAGAAGTTTGAATTAATTAATATTTTTAATTCTTAAAAGATTATTTTTATAAGACACTAAAAATATCACATCGTTGCCTACAATAACTCTTATTTTTTGGCCATGAAAATCGCTCTGTTTTTGAAAGCATGCCCTACGTCCTTTTTTTTTAATGATGATAACATGTTATGTTGCATATTTTGGGAAAACATTGATCATCCTTGTTTTTCTAATATCACCCATATTTAAAATCATTAAATACAAGAAGAATGCAATAAATTTTAAATAAAATCATTTAAATATTTATTTTTTTGTCAAATTCATTTGAATATAGGTTGAGTATATAAATTTGCTTATTTAAATTTTCTAAGTTTTATTTAATGAGAAATGTGGACAGGTTTGAATTGTAATTTTGTAATTAAATACCGATAAAAAATTAAATTTTAATTATTTAATCCTTCATGACTTACTTTTCGTTCAATGAAGTTAAAGTGCAAACCTTAGATACCCCTGTTATATCTTTAGGCTGACCATGAAATTTATATTAATTAATTGTCTTGTTTAGCGGAGAATTTGGAAAAGTCAAATGCACATTCAATAGTATTTTTTCGTAAAATGAGATAATCTACTCCAAATATTTTCTTGACATGCTTAAAATTACTTCTCTACCGCGTTTCCAAACGAGCACAATGTGTGTTTGGAGCAAATTAAAGTAACAAAGTGCACAAGAAAGGCCTGGACGTGCATCAGCCATTATCAATCAATATTATACATATATATATATATATATATATCCTGCATCCCACAGAATGCCAAGCCATACAGCATTCATTTGGCTATTACTAAAATCAAGAACTCAGATGCATAAATATCCAAGTAAGAAACATGAACGCCCGTCGTGACCCATGTCGTGTTCCGTTTTAATAATATTCTCCCTGTTCTTCATTCACATGCACCCGCGTCCAACGTCAGCATGCAGCTCCTGATCGATAAACTGTAGTTAAACATATACTGCATCAACATTCATAAACTCCAGATTGTTAATTATCTTTTGGACATAGAACTCAGCCATCGATGTTCATATTTTATTCCTGTAGATAAATTAAATGGCAAATGGTTGGTGCCCACGAGTGGGCTGGAAGGGCATGGCCCCTGAAAATCCGGTTCATTTGTTTGAAAACCCTAACTCAAATACCTAATCTCACTTCCACTGATTGTCTTTTCTGAGGACAATACACATTGGCCCATCAGTTTGAATTCAAACATATCACTGCTGCCCCAATAACACCACTCTTTTCTGCACTTGTTTATATATTAAAACTATATGCGCTAAACAATTAATTAGTGGCATTTTACTTCTAATCTTTGAAGTCGTCATCCTGAGCTGGACCTGTTCCATAAGCAATTATTAATTAACGCCAATTGATACTGTGTGTGTCTGATGAGTTACATTATCATCATTAATGTCGATTACCTGCAGAGAAGAGATTAGGAATTAATGCTGAAGGATGCACCATATTAAATAATCAACAACTCTCTCTCTGGAATGCTCTGAAATGTTTGAAATATTCCGAAATATCATGGAAGGCTCTAGAATATTCTAGAAGGTTCTAGAATGTTATGAAAGCATCTGGAAAGTTCTGGAATGTTCTGGAAGCCCTTGGAAGGGCTCTTGAACGTTGTGGAAGCTTCTGAAAAGATGTGGAAACTTATGGAGAGTTCTAGAAACTTAGAGTATATTCCAGAATAGTATAGAAAGATATAGAATGTGTAAGATATTTCTAGATTTGTATAGAAGTTTCTAAATGTAAAATATAAGCTATAGGATCAAATCAATCTCCACCGTTCGTTAAGGAGGTGGAAGAGTATAAATAGGTGGTGTGTGGGTGAGTTTGGGTAGAAGTGAGAATTGAGAAGTAAGAGTGGTGTGAAGTAGAAGTGAGAAGTGTTGAGAGAGTTGAGTAGAAGTGAGTTGAGAAAGTTGAGTGATAAAACAAAGTGTGTGTAAGTGAGGAACTTGAGTGTGTGAGAGAAATACAAAGTTAGTGTATTTCATCTTTTCAGTTTCAAATAAAAGTTTCCTTTCATTGAAGTTCCTCAATCTTTATTCAAGCTTCCTACCCAACACACCGTGCATGCAGCCCACTGGTAGTTGTGTTTAAGATAATACAGAAATAATGAGTGAATTATTGAGGCAAATCAGGAGTGGGAACCCAGTATGTGTATGTACTTCGGTTTCGCAGAAAGAAAGTAAGAAAATATGGAAAGCACATGTACTGCGCATTATTAATACCAGAGGCCGGGCTGCTGGTAGCTGAGAAGAAAACCGTGCATAACAATACAGCTACAAATTACTCAATACAAAACATGTAAAATTAATTAAATTCATAATAGCTCATCCCCTCTCAATTCCCGTATAACCCATTTTTTGGTTCTTAACTATTTCTTCTTATATCTATCAGGCATCATCACGAGCAACTTTGTTGCCTTTCCCCCTTAAAGATATTTTCCATAAAATTTAGTGGGGAAAAGTAGTTTTTCCCCCTCAAGTGTTGGTCTAACTGTGACTCAATTCTTATAATTTTAACTTGGTTGTAACTTAATCATTGAACTTTATGTTATAACCAAGTCAAAACTAAAAGATTGAGTTGCACCAAATTAAAATTTAAGAATTGAATTATACAACTAAATCAAAAGTTTAAGAAAAAAGATTAATTTTTCGTAAAATTTAGTATATGAATTGAATACTTGAAAATAAATACAATCTTAGACAACGTTTTAGTTTTAAGGACAGAAGTTTCATGGCTTTAATAAGCTTTTCATGAACCACCCCAAGAAAGGAAAGGGGGGAAGAACCCTTATTTTGGATTTGGACTTCGTCCATTCGGTCTCTCTCTCCCTCTCTCTATCTTCTCTCTTGCTTCTTTATTTCCTCCTTTTTGAACAGACATGCATGGTGTATGTAAAATTCAAATACTCTGTCTTACATTCAAATTAAACCCAGTATTTGAGGGTTTTTAGTTGTGAATGTGACCAGACACATGTTCCTTCACCTTAATTTCCTCCGGCCATCCCCATTTTGAGGCACAGAATGTTGGATTTCCTACCAAATCCTACTCCCGGTGGCCGATCAACTGTTTTTCAGGGCGCAAATGTAAAGAACGATTCTAAGCTCCATAAACTAACAAGCTCCGGGTTAAGTGCAAATTATTCGTCAGCAAAACCACAAAACCCAAAGCTTAGTTATAATACTATATATGTTTGCCCTGTGTTGGATTTTTTAAGAGCAAATAAGGGCCACGTGGTGTGACTGTATCAAGGATGCCGTAATCGGCGCCGGTAACCGGCGATAACGGTGAAATGTCAGTGGGACCCAACCAGCAGTTTCACCCTTCTCTACCCATCTGCACACAAAATCTCTCCGAGGAGCCTACTGATCACCTCGACCCCCACTTGCTCATTAATTAATATGCAATTTAAATTACTTAAACAACATATTATGCTGAAGGCATGAATTCTGCAGTCACGGCTTCATTTTTTTTGCTTTTTTATTTTGGGATAACAGCTTCGTCGAATATGTTTCAAAGATATTTTGTGTGGGATTTAGTGAAACTGATCTTGCCACTGTTTATTAACAATTTCATATCTGCTCGTCCTACCCACACTTGAAATCTTCGATCTGTATATATATTATAGTAAACGTAGATTAACTAGTGCTTGAAATATATCATTGTTTAATTAAGTGACTTCAATTCCAGAGAGCATCACGTGATGTGATTAATTTGAACTTGAGTGAAGTATTCTCATCTTCCACTGCTTTCTCCACATTCGAATCAAGAATACAAACAAGCCAGCCCCCTGTTTAAATTTGTTCTTTAATTTCTTCTCCAAAATGTGTGTGTTTGTTCATTTAATTTAGTCACTTTTCCTGGTTAATTTCGGGCACCTCGATCGAACGAGAGAGTCCAATTAACGGAGCCAAATCAACAGAGAATAGGACAAAAAAGTGTAATCATATGGTGCCCACCTTAATCCATGTGAGCGAAATTCTGACCCATTATTAGTGATAACGATAACTCACTCAAAATGGGGAAAGCACAAGGCATAATGATGCAAAGCTGACTCTTGTTGCTAAGCATTACAAAGTTAAAAAAGAACAAAATAACACTTTCACAAAGTAAAACTTCCAGCTCTCTTGTAAAAGGCCTGTACTGTGAGGGAGAGAAAAAAAAAATTGGACACTTGAAATTAGATTCTTTCATTTGCAAAAATGAATGCTTTATTCTCTCTCCCTCTCTCTGACTCTTTATACTTTTTTAAGCTTTTTCTCTGGTTTCCCATTCAGGAAATTAAATAGATTGATCACAATCCCACAACAGCTAGAGGCAACTACTAATTAAAATGGGTGCAATAAAAGGCAAAGCTTTTAAACCAACGGGGTGAACGTGTTACCTTTTTACGAGGGAACTACCCTCAGAATGACTAGTCCTTGTATTAATGAAACAACACGAGGAGGCATGTGGAAGAAATGAAGTTGCTGTCATGCTTAGGAAGGAAAGATCCTATGAAATTAGACCAGAATGATGTGGAGGCATGTGGAAGAAATGAAGTTGCTGTCATGCTTAGGAAGGAAAGATCCTATGAAATTAGACCAGAATGATGTAGTCAAACGGTCGTTTGAGAGCTTCTCTGGTGGAAGCAATATAAAAATATGGGTAAGCCATCAATCATGTTTTGCGACGATGATGATCTGGTTCTGCCGGTGGAGCCTTCTGGTTCAAAATTTAAAGACATTGCTCACAGAGAGAGAGAGAGAGAGAGAGAGAGAGAGAGCAAGACACACAGAAGAACACCAACATCTCTTCCTTCAAAGAGAAGTTAATTTCTGATACACGCCACTGTTACTGTGTCATGAATAAAATTAGTTATCTTCTTATTAAGTGCCCCCATATTTTACAGTATATTTTAAATTCCATCACCTGCAGCTTGCCCAGCCTTCTTTAAACGTTGCTCCCATGGAAAATCGAGCAGCCTTTGTTTGATATCACACACAGACATACACACCATGATGGTAAGACCGACATGATAATAAAGTTTCAAAGTTCTGAGGCAAAACGGCCCTCCTTTTTAGAACAGATCTTGTTTCATTAGTTTTTTTGTTTTGTTTTGGGAGTTATTACCATAACTTGGGATTATCATCTGCTATATATACACTAACCATTTATTTCCACCCCAATAAAAATCTCAAGACACCTTCGATCACATTATTTCTCTCTCTTTCTTGCCCGTCTTGTCTATTAGTGATATATTTTTCCAAAAAAAAAGCAGGTCGAATTCCATTCTGGATTTAAAACGGCATCGTATATACTCTCACGACTTTGTTTAAAACTATAAATTAAACATAAGAAGGATGAATGGGTCAGAGCAGTGTGGCCAGTGGGAACCACTTACTAGGACCGCCAAGGTTCAAGAGATTGATTATCGGACAAGTGAAAAAAAAAGGCGATTGATTAGGGAAATGCAGAAACGAATCCCACTTGTGTGAAGAATGGTGATATACTGATGTAAACAATTTTTTTAAAGGGTGTGTGTGTAGAATCATGGTGTGTGGCCGTGTGACCGTCTTTAAAGTCGAAGTAATTAAGAAGGGACTTTGAAAAGTTCCCAAGGATATATAAAATATTAATTAGATCCCGTGGGATCCGCGGGGATAGACGATATATATATATATATATATATTTTAACACCAAAACAAAACAACTACAAACAAATTAATGAAGGGGGAAATTGTCGTTTGAATTAAACATTTAGATATGGAACAGGCTGAGTGCACATGTGCGTACGGATATACATGTATTGCTCAGTCGCTATATTTTTATGGAGAAAATCCAGCAATATGTAGCCAAGTATTGAACTATTGATCCGTGGGAGGGGGCGTGGAGGTGAGTGTGACAAGAGTGACTAACGTTTGTTGGTGATTTTAAGAATAACTTTTACAGATTTTGAAGTAAAAGTTAGGATTTAAAGAATAGATTTTAAATAATAACTTTTACAGATTCTGAGATAAAATCTATGTTTTGAAAAGGTGATTGTGTTTGAAAAGTTTTGACTTTTACGGATTCAAATGTGAAAGGTAGGTAGGAAGATGAAAGAGAAAGAAATAAAATGTAAAAAAGAGAAAATTTATTATGAGAGAGTGTGTGATTTGACAAGAAAATAACTTTTTCAAAACATAGATTTCAAACTGAGGTTTTGTATACAAAATAGTTTTTCAAAAGATGTAAATACTTGGATAAACCTAAATTTTAGAGTAAAACATAGGTTTGGGAAAGTGAATCCAAACAAGCTCTAAAAAATCCAGCAATATGATGGTATGTATGGGGTTGGAATGTTGGATGCTGGTTCAATGATTTAACTATATGCAGGGCACGTTTGAACAACTGTTGGGAGAATGATTTTGATAGAAATGCATTGTTGAAAAATAATAACTTGTTTGGATAAATGTTGTGAAAGTGACTTTTAATATAGCGTGATTTAAAAGAAAATGAATATCATTAAATAATATATTATTTTACATTGTGATAAAATTATGAAAAATGAAATACAGGTAGCCCACATGTCTTAGACTGTGACCTAGAATTTTTATGTTTAAGTTGCGGTCCAAAGCTTCCTACGTCGCGATTTGAAATTTTCAAGTCATGATGTGGAATTTTGAGGTCGCGATCAGATATGATTTTGGGTAGAATGAACTTTTTCCATTCTCCTCAAAGTGCATTCTAACATCAAAATGCATTTTGACAAGGATCTCTTCCAAACAGGCTTGAGGTCTCCAAAATGCATTCTTTGACTTGTCTAATGGATTTCCAACCCCTGGCAGATATACATACCTGTATAGTGTGTACGTACCCACCTACAACAACACTGGGCTCTTCTCTTACACCCCTACCCCTATGTTCCTAAAACAGGACAATACCATCCTATTAACAACCAACTAGCTGGAGAGACTATTATAATTCACCATGCGTTTAGGACCGCACCCAGGGGTTCATTGCTATTAGCCGTAGACTGTAGTCTACAGATGTGTATGTACACACGAAATTAAAGAGAGAATTAATTAGTGTGTTACTCGTTGGAGGTGGAGATGAGAGAAGGGAAGGGGCAGTGTCCAACGTTGATATTGGTCGCCGAGAGCAACCAGTCGGACATGTATTTGCATCCCTCGCTGAGGATCTCTGCAAAACGTAAATATTGTATTTGTTTGAGAACTCATTTTTCATAACAATACATGTAAATTAAGATAAAATCATCTTGAAATATGTAAAAACCATCTTGAAATCCATAAAACCACTTCAGAAGCTATAACTCATTTCTCCCAACGGAGTTCCCAAACACACTGTTTGGAAATTCTGTTGGGAGAAAGGAGTTTACAGATTTTAAGAAGAATTTACGGATTTTAATATGATTTTTATGGATTTTAAGGTGATTTTTACGGATTTTGAAATACTTTTGTCTTGACTTGTGTACACTGAAGAAGTTCTTTCCAAACATTCACGTTAATTAACATCATTGTGTTTGGGAATTTCGTTGGGAGAAAGGAATTTACAGATTCCAAGAAGAATTTACGGATTCTGATATGATTTTTATGGATTTGGAGATGATTTTTACGGATTTTGAAACGCTTCTGTCTTGACTTGTGTGAACCGAAAAAGTTCTTCCCAAACATTCACATTAATTAACATCGTTGCAATACGTATCTATATTATTATAAGGTTGATATGAAGAGCTCGAGGAATGGGGAAAGAAAAAAAAAATCACTATTGCCAAAAATCACCATTATTAACATCATTGCAATACGTTCAATGGCTTCCCTTGATCTTTAGTCACTGCAGAGGGTATTTAATTACCCATGGACTAAAATGTAGGAGCAGCGCAGCAATACGATCGTATGATCAATTAATTGATTAATGAAGATGCATACTCACTCGGTCACAAACAACTTAGATACTAGCTGCGTATATACATACACGCACACACATAAAAATGCACGTAGACCACAAGAATGTATACATACGTGTGTGTATATATATAATTTAGAATCTATTGTT
Organism: Vachellia pachyceras; assembly: GCA_025593235.1. Classification (NCBI taxonomy): domain Eukaryota; kingdom Viridiplantae; phylum Streptophyta; class Magnoliopsida; order Fabales; family Fabaceae; genus Vachellia; species Vachellia pachyceras. The sequence continues at coordinate 21,374 of JANTPZ010028700.1, forward strand.
CACTGCTTCATCGTCGCAAAATACCACACGTGCTCTAATACAAATACACACCGTACGCTGTTCACACTCCGTCAGTCCCCGGTATTGCAAAGGATACGGTGCGCCGAAATGATCGAATAGTTTGATAGACGATAATACAACATTAATTCGTTGCATATATTAAGGCCTCCCCCCAACCATTGGTTGACACGTATGAGTCCTGAAGTCATGAACAGGACTCAACTACCCTGTTCAGCATTTAATGCTTAGTAGAAAGAGTTAATTGAATTTGATTTAAACGGTCCAGATTTAATTTTTTTTAATTGTATTTCTTAAATAAACTTAAAAAAAACAGTAGCTGATAGATTTTTCCTATCTTTCATTCTACATATACTATAACAATTTTGTTAGAAAAAACATAGATTTTTAAAAAATTAAAGTTGGACCACTCAAATTAGATATAGAATATCCAAATCTAATTAGTTATCTTTACTAAACATTTTTCTTCGTTGAGTGACTGGATCCCATGAACATTGTCCCTTGCTTGGACCTAGTTTCCCTACTAAACATGAAATGCTTAATTAGTAGGGATGGGCGATCAGATCTGAACTATCCAGTTATGATTTTGACTGCCCATATTTAAATTTTTTTAAAACGGTGATTTCTTAAATATAAAATTATTTTTTAAATACAGACTTTTAAAGAATTAAATCTAGATCATTCATATTAGATATGAATCATCTAAATCTAACTATCTCTCTACTGGTTTCTCTTACTTCCTTCCTATGTTTGGTTTCACGTTGTTATTTTATCCATCTCTTGATTTTAATATCCGAACGAATACAAACCAGTTGGCCCTTTTGTTTTATACGTCGTAGTAGGCATTTAGCCATTTATGGGGGTATTTTTGTTATGGCCGGACTTGGCCCCCGCATTACTGCTTATTATTTCAAGCTGTCGTTTTGATTGCTGCTCATAATGTTATTTGAGAATTTAGAAGGCAGTTGACTTGGCCGTTGTGATGACAAAATTGAGGTCAAGGATTCAACAGGAAGCGGCGGTGACGGGGCGTGTTTTGTTTTGGCGGGAAGCCAATTATCCCTCCCATAAACTTCTGTTTTGCACCACTTCATTCTGTGTTGTTAGCGATAATGTTTCTTTTTTGGAACGCGGTAGAAAAGTACTTTTATGTAAATTAAGATAAATATGTATGGGAGATTTTCCCGTTTTATAAAAAATATTGTTAAACGTGTGTTTGACTTTTATAACCGCTCCACTATATAAGACAAACACGTGCTAGTTTCCTCAATTGAACGCAGCTACATGCACAAATAGACATGCACAACAATGCAATTAACAATTGGCTAACACCAAAATCTAAAAGTAGAGGGTTTTTTTTTTAAAAAAAAAGGCACAATCAACTATCACTCAAACATAAGTGTTATTAGCAAAAGGACGTTGATATTGTCCCATGATATTGTCCGTACCGTATGCTTGATCATAAGTCGTTACCCATCCATATTGATTTGCCAGACAAATTTACGTCTCAAGTCTTTATTCAACTTTTGAAGCCGCTTGAACAGAACAAAATCTAGCTAGATTGCGCGTAGTTGTAAATGATGATCTGGTACATGAGTGCCTAAAATCACAGCTGCTTATTGTTGGATTGCGCTCAGCAATATTATATTGGTTGGCAACGCACAGTGCAATAATAAATTGTCCTTCAACAAATCAAAAATAAATTAAGTACCTCAGTAATAACAGTTGCGCGGAGGCACCATAGATTTTTTTGTTGGGGCTGCTCCTCTCTGTATGGCTTGAGACATTTGATCGTGGGAAAGCGGTAAAAAAGAGCTTTTACCATTTATGGGTAAATATGTAAAAGAAATTATCTCGTTTTAAGAAAAAAATTGTTAAACATGATTTTGGGGTGTTTAATCGCTTTGCCAAATACCCAATTAATATCCAGGTGCACTGTCAAGTAAGTATTTTGTCGAACGCCATTGTTTTTTCCTTCTTTTTACATAACACGCACGAGCAAAAGCCAAAAAAAAACATACAAACCCATCGCAGGTACATTCGTCTACTCTTAAGTTTTTGTGACAGCTCATTCGGTTTTTGGATTAGACTGTGACTGCAGTCGGAGGATTATACGATACTACTAGTACAGGTGTAACGCACCACCGAAGATTTACACCAAAGCGTTTCGGTGAGAGTTGAGTGTTTAAGTGAGGCTAAACTCAATTAGTAACGATATTAATGATAATAATAATTCCAGCTTGCTGCGAGTGAGTAGGGTGATAAGACACAGAGTCGTCTAATATGAGTACATGTATTCTCCAGAGGAGTTACTGCGAGCCGGGGAAAAAAGGGGAAATTTATTGAGAGGTTTTAAATAAGGAACTTATTTAATGAACGATCCTAACTTTAAAAATATTTATCAAAATGTCTCAATTGACAACATAAGATCTTATATATTGACAATATCATGCGTAATGAAACATTTTAATAAATATTTTTAAAATTGGAACCATTAACACACATGGGTTGCTGATGGGAATAGTAAAGGCGGTGAATTCTAGGTTGCTGGCCACGTTAGTTATATAGCTGTAAAAGGTTAGTACTATAAAAATGCATGGACACAGATATCTACAGAGATGAAAAGCTTCTCACTCCCAGAAAAAATTACTGACTCTTGTCCCCCAAGCGGTCAGTATTGAATTCGTTTAGTAAAGTGATGGAGAAGTACTTATGAGCTTATTCACATAAATTAAGGTAAATATGTGAAGGAGATTATCTCGTTTTACAGAAAAATACTATTGAACGTGCTTACGACTATCGGCCAAATATTGTTAAACAAGCACAGTATATTAAGCCAAGTGTTTCTATGCATCCCAGTGAATCTCACTCATCCGTCTGACCAAAAAAAATAAAAACCCGTTCATACCATCCCCCACCAATATTTCAAGGAACAGTAGGCTACATTCCTAAGTCAAAGATTACTTTCGATTGGTCAAAGCGACCCCACTAACCTCAAGGGGCCAGGTATCTTGGGTCTCACGTGACTGCACGCAATGTTCGACGTTGGATTCATACGATTTCTCACCACCGCCGGATGTTGCCTCATTGGTCCAGATCTCTTCTACGGGTCCCACCCCAGCAACGTGTCTACATCGTAAGGGTGTGGCGGGTCGCATCATAACTCCCTTCTCCATCACCCCCACTAGAAAGTTCCCCCCACCCCCTTCCTCCTCTTCTCAGTTTCTAATGTTTTTTTTTTAAATATATATTTTACTATTTTAGAGGGACAGGAGAGAGGGGGGGGAGAGAGAGTATGAATGAATATAATAAAAGTCTGATATTGCTAGCGTCCCCATCTGGGATGCTGGATCTATAAAAGGACGTGTTTCGGTCTCCAGCACCCAAAGAGTTCTTTCTTACCCATTCAACCGCTAAGCACTCACACTGCTCTCTCCACACCCAGGCGCACAGAATCTGCATCTCTTTCTCTCTGTGCTTTCTCAGCTTTCAATCCCGAGATTTCTCTGCCTGATTCCTAGTTTATAGGCAAGTGTCAGCCATAGTTGCTCAATATCTCATTCTCTGGCCTTCTCCTTTAAGCCCCGTTGCTACGGCTTCCAATTTTAAGGCGCCTCCGCTGTCATCTTGCTCCACCCCATGATGTGAAAAAGCTCCTCTTGTCTCTTTATTCCTATCACTCTCTTGCTTTTACATCATTTTTAATCCCCTTTTTGTAGCTTCTGTCCTTCCCACGCCCACCTATGCCACATCTTTTTCGCAGATTTCTCTGTAAAATACCTTTGGAGGGCTCATCATAAAGCTTCTTCCTTCTTCTTCACGATTCTCTTTTGATTCCTGAGGTTGGCCCTATTTGTTGCGCCAACACTCGACTCTCTTCGCCATACAACACCAACGACAATCATGGACCAAAGCATCCTATGCAAATACACAGTGCATCACTCCGTGACCAAGAAGCTCGCGGCGCCCAAGGGTTCTGATTCGAGCAGTCCGACAGAGCCACGAGTCGTACGGATATCCGTAACTGATCCGGATGCGACAGACTCCTCCAGCGACGAGGAAGGAGACTTCCTGGGTCGTCCCAGAGTGAAGCGGTATGTGAACCAGATTGACATCGAAACTAACGCCAGAAACGGGACCCTCCCCGACAATGCCAGGAAGAGGCCAGCCGGAAGCACCGCGAATTGCCGGCGGCCGGCAAAGGCTTCCGCGGCGAACAACGGCAGGAAGTTCCGAGGCGTACGGCAAAGACCGTGGGGGAAATGGGCGGCGGAGATTCGAGATCCGGCGAGACGAGTGCGGCTTTGGTTGGGGACATACGATACAGCAGAGGAAGCGGCCATGGTGTACGATAATGCGGCGATTAAGCTGCGGGGTCCCGATGCTTTGACGAACTTCGCCACTCCACCGGCGAGGGAAAAGGACGAAGAAGTGGAAGTGAGCGAGAAGCCGGAAATGAAAGTTTCAGTGCAGTCAGAAGCATCCGGTTCGGGCTACGATTCGGGAGAGGAATCTCGTAATCTTAAGTCACCGACATCGGTGCTTCAGTTTAGAAGCAATCCGAGTGAGGAAGCAGAGGCGGAAAAGGCGACGGAAGCATTCGGAGCGGCGGAGGCGGAAAGAGACGAAACATGGGAAGAGCCATTTGGGGGATGCAGCCAGAGGAGGTTGTGGGAGGAGGAGTATTGGAGGATAGAGATGCCAGCGTGGGATGATGTGTTGATGAATTTCGAAACGCCAGAATTTTCGCCGGTGATGTGGGAAGAACCGTTGACGTTGTACTGCGAAACAACGACGGGAGTGATGGCGGAGGAGATTGGAACCGTGGTGGGGACATATTGGGAGAGAGTGAACTCATCATCAGGGATTTGCCAGGTGGACGATTACTTTCAAGACATATTGTTAGGTTCAGATCCTCTGGTGGCGCTCTGAAACTGACACTGCCACTCCCCCACTCCCTGCCGCCGTCCTTCCCCTGCTTATTCGCTCCGCAGTTTTTTTTCCCGTGGCAGAATCCGCTACCGTTTTTTTCCCTTAAAAAAAGACTCCGATATAATTAGAAATCGGAGAGAGCTTGAGTTGAGTTCTTTTTTCTTTTCTTTTTTGAGTTTGCCGCGGCCAGATTTTGTCAAGGTAGTTGAATGATGCCTAATAATACGGGTTGTTGGAGAATGTAAGATATGAACCCAAAATGTGTTGTGGACTCGTGGAAGTGATCTTTTTGTTGGGCGATGTTATTTTCTTGCGCGCACCAATTAAACCATTAAACTAAATGTCGTCAGAGTCTAGTAATTAGTGCATAAGTTGGAGATTCCCTGGGGAAAAAATTGAAGCAGAATCTGAATTTGTATCGCAATTGTGAGTACGGTTGTGAATAAATAAAGATGAGAATGAAAAATAGATGGGGGGCGTAGATTGCGGTCTAGAGGGTGATGTTGTTTTGGGTCCATCCCAAAACCATGTGTAACAACAAGTGCATTGAAAATTCAATCCTGTGGAACTGGGAAAAAAAGAGATCGGTGCCAACCTTGTGGAAGAGGCCAGAGGGGGGATTTGATAGTGACATGGATGCAAATCAAGATTCACAGTATCGCATGTCTCTGCTGCTGTTGTTTGCAATGGCTCATCAGTCATTCTTATCTGAATTCTCACATCCCTTCAAACACAGTAGTGTCACTGGCTGCGTTTCAATCTCAGCCAACACCATTCAAGAAGAGCGGACAGCAATTCGTTGGTGAATTAATTTACGAGGAGGGTCAAAGTCATGTGGATGCAGATAGGGCTTTAATTTGTTTGGCGCCGACAGGCCGCTTTATGTCGTTACGTGTTTTACGATTCCGATACGCGTCAAAGGAACGTGATGTAAAAACACAAAAAGTGATCAAGCAGCGTGGGGATATTGCTCGAGTATTAGGTGAAGTGGGCGCTGAAGTACGGACGGACAGACAGAGTGAGGAGCCAAAATGTTTTGAGGTAGGCCTCCACATGTTGTTGTGTCGTTCGAGGCTGCAGTGTGTTTTGGTTTCGTCGCCTCCTCCAGTTGCAACTTGCAACCCCTGTCCTGTGAAAACTGCACGCTCCTAATTCTCCACACGGCGGCCCATTTACATACATACATACATACCCCTCTCCTCTCCCTCTCCCTCTCCTTCACCCTCTCCTCAACCCAGTTCGTTCATTACAGAAGCCTATGATTTGCGAGACACATATATAGCATTGATTGAAGATTTGTGAGTGCATGTATGTATAGACGTGGCCTCCTTTCTTATAAAACTGGATGCAGGGAATCTTCTCAAGGAATGGGTATATGAATATATATGGTACTGCAGTGAGTGACCGTGTGCGTGCTACTCCTTTCTACCAGTCATCTGTGTATAGAATCAACAGTCGTGTGATTGTCTCGGAGTTGCCATGCCATGTTAAATTGGGAGGATGAAGAAGGCTCGTCTTTAAATTGGGAGGAGTACGGAATTACACAGGAAGTGGGTGGCAGAGAGAGAGAGAGAGAGAGAGAGAAGGACAGAAGAGGAGGCGACGTGGGGAAAAGGGAGGGAGATATCGTTGAAATTGTCCCCACCATGATTGTTGACCATTAACATCTCCACGCTCCGCACTCACTTAGCTGTCACCAGCTTGTTACTGTGTAAATACTAAATATCAATAATATCTGTGTGCATACTGCTTATCCTCCTTTGCATTCACCCCGTGACCATGATGAACACAATCGCAAAGCCGCTGATTAAAGCTTCGTCTTTCTCCGCTTTTGTAGGCCACGCTCTTCATTTTTAGCCTTCTGTTTTCTTATGGGAGGAATGAATTAGATCAATATAATGAATCAATCTACAGTTCTACCGCGCGTGCTGTAAGTAACACAACAAGGCCCTCTACACTGATGCGCTTACCTCTATGCACGAACGACAGCGACCTACTCCGAATCATAACCCTATCATTGCTCCCTTTCTAAGATAAATTACTCATATATTCTGCTCGCTACTTTATAATATAATTACTTACGACTGTCCAGGCTTCACCGTATATACATCTCCAACCTTTAACAAGTGATGAGATTTATTTAATTCACCACCTGCCCCAATGTCCCTCGGTTGGTTTCACTTTCACTTCTTATTATTGCGGCAGCGTTGCCGTAAGTTGATGAGTTTTGTCATGATATTGAATTAGGGGTTGATATTTTTGGTGCACTAATTATATATGTAACAACGGACAACCCCCTTTTATTTACCCTTATCAAATAAAAAAAAAACTAACCTCCCATCCTATCATCCTCACTAATAATGCTCCTAATCCCCTCACCATCCGATCTAATCCGGTGCTCATTAAATGTATCTCTGACCCTCTGTTCCTCTTGTTGTGCAGAAGCATGCACCTGGAGCGCTTAATATAATAAATACCAGTATACAGGACACAGTCTTCTTTTTCTCCCCCATGCCCCCCTCCAAACAAATAATTAACTATTTCGAACAGCAATACACATGCATATTTCCCTCATCATATTCCTTGTCGGGCTCCATTTCTAGCAATTCTGTGACGAACCGACGGTGGTGATGATGGTGCTACTTTGAATTCGTTGTAAAATTCCAATAACGGTCACAAGAACGGCAAAGAAAAGTAAGGGTTAGTTATATGTATTAGAAGAAAACAAACAGGGGCTGATATATGGGGATCTGGGTGAAGCAAGTCAACCTGGCTGAGGCTGATGACGCTCTGTACAGAAATCACCTTTCTGGCTTTCTGCTATTGGGCAAGCAGAGACAAGTGGTTGCCACGTACTGTGAAGCTCATGAGCCACAATAAACTTTGAATGCATCAAAACGGTCTCGCAGAAAAGCCAAACCCGGCCCACATTAAATATATCGTTAGGCTGGTGCAAAAACTTGCAACCAATAAGTTAAAGGGAAGAGAGCGCTCTGCATATTTGTACGAACAGTGTTCAATCCTGGGCCTGTAGGCTGCTTGCTTTTTAAAGAAAGTGCCATCGATGTGCATTTGCCTGTGAAAGATCTCAAGGTGAGTGGCACTCACTTCCTCAACTCAGCCATCCCAATCACCCATTCACAGCGCCTACAATCAACAGTCTCTCACAATGAAGTCTGATTTAATTGATAAAATGATGGTTCATAACCCATAAGAGCGTAGATTTATATATCTCTGCTAATATGAAAACCTTATCGAAAAGCAATACATAATTACTTCTGTAAGGCCTCTTTTTGTTTTTGTTTTTTGCATGAGTAGGGTATCCACCGCCCATTGGGCGATATATGACTAATCCCTTCATTGCGGGTTGGCCGTTTAAGGGGAAATTAAATAACTGGTCACGAAAAAGTTTCCATTCCTAAAGGCGGAGTTGATCCCAATCATTAAATCCGCAGCAGTTGATTAAGGGAAGAGACGCCGAACCATCACTCCATGGTTATGTAAGGCCTGTTTAAATCTACAGTTATGCTGTAATACTGGTGAGCCCCAATACTCAGCTGTTCTTAACTTTGCTTAACCAAAAAAAAAAGCCTCTCACTGTTGCAACACTCTATTCACGCATCTTTATATTTACTATATATGCTAGCTCTACCATAATATGAGAAGACTCCGCTGTTTCGGTCGTGAGTGATGCAGAAGAGACCGATTATATAAATTAAAAGGGTGCAATGGTGAATGAGAGAAAAGAGACTGTAAAGGACGCCCATGGCAGGCTTTTGAAATTGTGTTTTGTTGAGTGAAATGAACGAAGGTGCAAATTGCAGTAGGAATCAATCCGAGGCAAGTTGCGCACACACAATTTGCAGCACTTTTATATATTCGGTGGCAGCGGCGTTGTGATGAAGTTGAGTGAACAGAGACAAGAACGAGCTGCTAAATGCTGCTTGTGCAGCCACCCCCTTGTGACGTCTCAGGACAAGTTCTGGTTGGTCCCCAGGCCCCCATGTCGCGTCTCTTTCTCACATGCCCTCTTATCATCTTTTCCTTCAAAAGTCAAAACCACCAAGCCATGTATAATATACGCGTCACCGTTTGATGTACAGGACCTGTTCCCGAAACAATAATGCATGCCAGCACCAAAATGTATGCACTCCCTCCTCTTCCTACTGGACACGCTTTGGTTAAATTTGAGTGGTTTACTAATCGTTGCTCATCAACCTACAAAACAATTCAAGATGAACGCTATATATTTGGTTAATTATCAAAGGTGTCCCGGACTACTTTAGACTTGAGATCAATCCCTCTTGAGGTTTGGAACGTAAAGATTTTCACCTCTTACAGCGGGTACTTCCACCGGGGATTTGAACATGTACTCTCTGCTTTACGAAGACGGGGCACCTTAACCAATATATATTATTGGGATACACAGTGGTGGCTCCATTTATGTTTGCATCAACACATGAAGTGAGGACTGGAGAGCAAGATGAAAATATCGATCTGAAGTTTAAGGGGGTGTGAATGCAAAGAAAAAAAGCTTTGGAGAGAGGTATGCCAAATAGATATGTTAATGCTCGAATCTAATCATGGTGAGAGAAGTGGTGAAAATGAATAGGAAAGGATGTGGGCATGTGATGGAAGTGGCGCGTGAGAGTGGTAGCTTAGGTTGGTCCCCCAAGAGCCCCTCCCCTCCGGCCACCACCATCACTCACTCCCTGCTGCATTAATCTCACGTAAGCTCCTCTTTCCCTCCCAAATCCAAACACTGCCTTACTTCACAGCAACTTGGCCGACACTGCTTCTCTACGGGCTCACTTGTACGCGGATCCACCCCAAAAGTCCCAGGCAATTCGTTGGGGGCCCACCAAATCTGCTACATGTTCTTTTTTATTTATTTTTGTTTTAAAGGAGATATGAAATCGGTTCTCTCTCTCTCTCTCTCTCTCTCTTTTTCGGCCGTGGGCAAGGATAATTTTGTTTGAGGGAGCGTATGTATGTATGCACTATGCAATGTCGTGAGTGCATTCCGATGAACGAGAGAGAGCCGAGACAGGGGAGAGGGGCGGCACGTGAAATACGCATGGGAATTCCGTACGTAGTTGCAACTGAAATTCAATCCCCGCCAATTACAAAAGACAGGGAGGTCTACGTGGCAATGGGGGGGTGAGTCCTGTCCTGTTGAAGATCGGCAGCTGTTGGAAATATAGTTGATGGTTCGTGTTTTGCAGAGTTGAAATATACTCCTTGAGAGTTGTCCCAAAACACTTCTCCAGAAAGCAATAGGGTTGGAATAGTGAGAGTTGATCTAATAGGTTTTTATACAGGCTACAAGTCAGCCTAAGATAGGCCCAGGCTCAGATAAAAAAATTAGCCTGTATACAGACCAGGCCCAAACAGGCCTGGCCTGTTTCCACCCTACGGGTGAGTCTTGTCCTGTTGAAGATCGGCAGCCGACCTGGGTTGGGATTGGAGATTCATGTGATAGCAGACTGCCCAGAGCCGGCGAGCCCCCATCATTCGCGTCATGCCCATCACAATATGTCATATGAATCAAATGGAAAGTAATGAGAACGCGGTCGAACGTATCCAGATATAACCTCTGCTGCCTCCAACAGAAATCATTGATGCAGATTGAAAAGTGAATCTTGAAGCGCAGTGCGTGCATGCATCATGGGGCAACCAGTGGGTGGGAGGTGAATCGAGTGTCAATAAAAAGAGAAGGGTCAAGGGTGGATATTATTTTGCCAACCCTTTCCGACATTAATCCCAACTTGGATCAACTAATGACATGCTCACAACCCAACCGCGTTTTTGAGTCGTCTTTTTTTTTGAGCAAATTTTTGAGTCGTCTTTTGTTTAGCCGTTTTCAACGTTTGTGCTCCTTCCTCTGATTCATACAATAGCCGCACAAACGAGACGAACCAACTCTTCTTTCGGTTAAGGCGTCCACATCTCATCTTATATGGTTTCATTTTGATGGAACTGTGGAGAGGTGACCCATCCCTCATGATTCTCGAGCCCCCTTCGCCTTCCATGCCACTTCGCTTCTCAGCTAAGTGCACGTGTGTGTGTGTCTGCACTGTACACTTGTTGATGTACGCTTCGCACATTCATTGGTACTACTTACGGATTACTGTATAACGAACACGCTTTGATTCCTCAACATCCATCCCATCCCTTCACCCCTCTCTATATATATTTAGCCTCCATCGTTTTTTCTTTCATTCATGTGAGTACACACACCTTCATCACGGGCCACTCATCGACACCCCTCTCTCTCGACTCAACAAAGTTGTAGCCTTTTATTTTGGGAGTCCATGATGCATTTTGGTCTTCTTCCCAATGGACTTGTTCCAACTCCTTCCGAATCTTAGGCCCAGAATGATCATACCCACACTTACCGTTCAGACACTGCTTGCTTACTGCTTTGCCCGGCGAAGTGCGTGTAGGCGCTTTTTAACTTCACCCGATAAACAAATCAAATGCTCTCGTCTCCTCAATACTTTATTCGAAGAGCGGCCCCAAAAAACATTACGCAGAATTGTGTTGATGGGGCACTGTTTTTGATCCCTAACAAAGCAAAATTATGTAAAAAAGAAAACAGAAAGAGACATTAATTCACAACTTGGAAGCCATTCTCTGTTGCTGGATGATCAAGATCGAAGCTCTGCCAGGTATATAAGCAAGCAGATCACCGAGCACCCCAAGTTCAGGGTACTCACTCCATTGCAATAGCCCTGAAGTCTGCGGACTCTCTACTCCATCCCTTCTTCCCACTATTATCAGATCATACTCATTCACCAACGACCTCACTATCAGTGCCGTCTCTGGTCCATCTTTCACCCTCTCTTCTCTGTACTTGACAGTCGCTTCCCCTATCTTTTGCTTCGTCTTCACCTCCTCCAGCATTTCTGTTTCCAGCACCTCGTCCCAGTCTTTGACGTCCTTCCTCTCTTCTTCTCCGCCTCTGAACCTTATCACTGTCAGCCTCACATGCGGGTTCTTTGTCATTCTCTTTGCCAAGAAAAACGCTTCCCTGTCGTCCCTTCCTCCTATGAATATCAAGCACACCGAGTAGGGTGTCTCCGGCGAGAATACCTGTGACATTTGTGCTCTCTCTATTAAGATCCCCACCGAGCTGGGTGCTCTCTCCAGCACGCTGTGGTTCAGGTCTCTTATGGATTTGTCATCTAGTTCGACGGTGTTCTCATCCGAAGACAATTTCTGGTGAAACGGGAGCACTATAAGGGAGGCCAGCTTGTCCAGTGCCAGATGGCAAATGTCGTCGTTCATCATCTCCACCGGCGATACCGCTGTAAAGACATTCACCGTTAATGCCCCATGGAACTCTTGCTCGAAGCTCCTGAAAGCATCGACAACGTTGCCAGTGAAGGAGCTTCTAGTTTTGGACTTGTTATGCAACTGGTGGCATATGAAAATGGGGGTTGCTCTGCCTATTAGTTCTATGAGGTGAAGCACGAAGACGCCGAGCGGCTCTTCTTTGGATGGGTGAATTGCCTCTAGAAGACTGATTGCCGGAGGAATATTGTCAGATCTGTGAATGCAAGTCAACACTCGAAACTCCGAGTTGCTTCTTAGATCCTCGATATTCCTCCTGGTATATCCTGCGTATTTCTTCGAAGGATCGTACATATAACTTATCAGGATCGGCATGACCGTTGCATTCACTACCATGCACACCATCAGGAAAGAGAAGACGTTATCCGGTAAGCCCTACATGATTTGGATACCCCCAAAAAAAACAGAGACACGGTTAATTACTCATATATTTAACATTTGACGACGGAGAAAGTTTTCAAGAAGCAAAGAGGCAGAATTAAATTGCATATATACCGTGATGTCTCTCATGAAGGAGCAAGTGGCCATTTCGACGATGCCCTTACAATTCATAGCGAGTGACAAAGTCATGGCATCTTTGGAGGGCATTTTACAGTACAATGGAAGCAGGAAGCAGGAACCCAGTTTGGTAAGGAAAATTATAACAACGAGGAGGGCCACTTGCATCATGAAGGTGTCAACTTCTCCATCTGGCCTTTTACAGTTCATGAATTTCCCGAGATCCACCCTCATTGCACAAGTAGTCACAAACAGTGGCATTAAAACACCAGTCACAAAGGCATCAAGCTTCTTGATAATGGCGGTCCCTAGAGGAGGTCCGTCGGGGATAGCCAAACCCAAGACATAAGGCCAAAGCAGAGCCAAGAAATTGAAATGATGGGAGGCATAGGCTGATAACATGGCCACTATGAGTATGCAATAAACGTAGTGATCATTCACCGGGCATCCGTCCGGTGTCCTTTTTATCATCCAAAACATTAAGGGTCGAAGGATGAAGATGAGGAAGAGAAGAAACAACACTGCGGCTCCCACGTCAGACAAAGCTCTCAGTTTTCCTACGTTGGCCATGTTGTTGAAGAAGCCAACCACGAATGACAGTAATATGCTCATCGTCTCGCTCACTAATGCTGACGACAACCCTAACCGTCCCAACTCGGAATTCAAGATCTTGAGATCACTCAGCACAGATGATATGACTGGAAATGGCGATATAGAACATATGGCAATGATGAATGGAAGCTTCGCATACTGCTCGGGTTCTACGTATTTTGAGGAGACGTAATATTGGAGCAGCATGCCACACCCAAACGGAGCCAATATGGCAACAACTCCAACATTCATGGCCCTCCTTCCTGTTTTATGAACCACGCTTATATCCGTCTTAACTCCGATGTAGAAGAGGAACATGATGTAACCAAACACTGAGATTAATCCCAGGGTTTCTTGTGAGTCAAAGGGGAACAGAATATTCTCGGCACTTGTTTTGCCGAAGGTATTTCCCATGATTAAACCTATCTGCATGTTATTAGTCATTCAGATTCGCAGCCTGCGGTTAATTATGAGCGAAAGCTGGAGTCGAGAATTCAGAAAAAATCAAGAAGAATAAAAGAGGACTTACGATTATCATGGAAGTGAATCTGGGGAATCTTAAACGAGAGAGAAAGGTGTGGAAGAAGAGAGTCCCAAAATAAACGATGCACATCTGCAACTCCAGAGTTGGCAAAGGGCTTTGGATGAATTCTGCAAGATGGCCCACCCACACGCCCCTGGAACTCATCTGCGGCGGCAGAATCATGCAGGTTCTTTTATACACTGTGGTGCCATTTTTCTCTCCCGGAGGTGACATGCCTGTGATTATCATGGCTAAGGAATATGAATCCGCTGGGAGAAATAGACAAGGTTGACAGGTTTTAATTATGGAAGCGATATAGCTTGGATTTCTCGTAGCGCTTCCTTTCCAAGTTGTTAATGCTGAACATATATATACAAACCGCTTAGCCTTTTGTTGTTTTTAATGGATGAACTGGAATTTGGATCTGTTCGTATACGAGTTTCGTTCAGTTGCCCATTTCAGATTAATTTTAGATAATGATAACTGTGTTGACTCTCTCTTTGAATCACTGACAGGCTAATCATGCATGCATCTAAATCAAATCTGTTTTTAACTCTTTTATATTTTGGGGAGAAAAAGAAATAACAGCAGTGAGCTTTAAAATTTGGGAGCATGCACAAAATGTTATTTTACATAATAATGGATGGATGTTTTGAGGAAAAGATATTGGATATAAGATATTATGTTCTAATTATGAAGTGTCTCGGGGGTATTTCAGGTTAATCGTGATGATTAAAACTTCAATTTTGAGTTTTCAACTTAAATATAAATATAATAGATTTACGGTGTCAAAACGCAACACGTCTGCTTCGAACTCCTCGTTGTTTTAAGAAATAATAGGCCTTAGTATAGATGAACTCCGTTTGGGAACACAGTAAAAAAATACTTTTACACAAGTCAAGGTAAATATATGAAAGATATTATCTCGTTTTACGGAAAAATACTGTTGAATGTACTTTTGGGTGAGAGTTAAGTTTTACCAAACGGAGCCATTGTAATGGATTTCTTAATGTTTTATTAGAGATTTTTGAATATTGTTAAAAGATATAATATCTTTTTGTCACTAAAAATATAAATTGAATGTATGTGTGTGCCAATTTTTAATTACAAATTCTCTTCATCCTAATATTAAAATGTACGTCTCATTGAATTATTGAGATTTTGACTTTTAATTTTGAGTTGGCTTTCAATAATATTGAATGTATATTACGATAATTTTCTTTTAACTCTAACTTATAAATTGCTATTTTGTTATGAATTTTTACAAAAAAATTGATATGAAATGTTTATACAAAAATTTTGTTTATTTTTAAATTGTTTGCTGTTTTCTTTTGAATTTTTTATGATTTTATTCAATTTTTATTTATTTTATTATTTTTATCAACAAAAAGCATATGAACATTTTAATAATTATGACCAAGAATATTATCTTGCCTGCGCTTTCGAAGAAAATTAACAAATAATGGAAAAGCATGGAGTAAGGAGGAAAAATCTTGTTAAAAAATAGTAAAGAAAAAAGGGTTATGCAAAAATAGAGAAAAAGAAAGAAGGCATATATATATAAAATTATAAAATTTAAAAATAACAAATTAGGCCTATAGGCCTTATTAAGAATTTAAAAGAAATATATATCTAAATTAAAATTTATATATTTCAACTGGATTTATTTAGAATTCTCCCTTATTTTAACTTATATTTTAAAATACTTATATCTACGTAATATTATATATCACTTATGAATAAGATAATTTAATTTAAAAAAAATAATAAATATATTAATTAATTAAATCAACTTGCTACTGTAGATATATTCCGTGTATATACGTCTATATATTAAGGGATTGTTTACCTCCTCTTCCTCAAATCTAGGTTTAGTTTCAAAACTTAGGTTTTACCCCAAAACCTAAGTTTTGTCCAAGCACAAATTTTTTTCAGAAAAGCTATTTTAGTTACAAAATCTCAGTTTGAAACCTAAGTTTTCTCTTTCTTATTTTTTTCCCATTTTCTTACTTTTTCCTTTTTCTTACTTTTTTTCATTCTTTCTCCTTTTTTTTATAGATTTTGTTTATTTATCTTTCATCTCTCCTATTTTTTGTGCTTGGACACGTGACTAAAAAGATGGGGCTACTAAGCGCAAGCCCTAGAACCACAACTGATATGGCTCTCTCCCGCCGCTATTTAAGGCATTGTTTGGCATCGATAATATCCCCAATTTTTTCAATGTGTAACATTGGTCATGGATAAAACCCTCGCTTTCTACCCCGACCCGAAGGTTCTAGGCTGATCTTAGCCACAGCACAAGCACAACTGCACAAGGCTCATCGTACTTCTAATCCTCTCACCATCCGACCATTAGAAGCAGAGCCATTGACTTCCTCCCCTTTGCGAATCGATTTCTAGGTTTTTTACCGCCGAAAAGGGACTTCTATCGTTTGTCAACAAACGGGGCGCTACTTACATCAACACCCACGTCCATACCTCCCATTTTGTCTGGTTACAATTTTGCTTTCCCCTTTTCCTAGTATTTTGGGACCTCTTTGTTCCTATACCTTCTTCCCTGTAACGGGGGAGCTTTTTTCCCTTCTGCTTGGTAGGAGATTAAGCAATTAGAAAAACCTAGAGAATGGTGGATTCAGAGCGGATCCAGAATCAATGGATGCCTTCTGGACAAGCCTTAGTGGCTGGAATGGATGGGCAAGGGTCATTCTTGTTGGGATGCGCCGGCACGGGTATCGATCGAGATGGCAATGAAGGCTCGTCTCTTACAAAACGAACATCAGATTATGGTAAATTGGGAGTCGGAGAACGAGCTTTTTCTGCCGCGGGCGCCGCCTTTCTCTCCGCTATCATTGTTAATCCTCTTGATGTTGCTAAGGTGAAACTCTTGCTACTTTTGGGTTTACGCATTTCGTTTGCTATGTGACTGTTTGCTGAGTTGGTTTGTCAAGAAGAGGGCAAGAATTCGTGATGTGTATTGTGATTAGCGTGACATATCTTCGTCTGGAGTTCGGATTACAAGTTTTAAATTATCTCTCCACATCTTTGACTGAGATAACGAAAAACGTGTTATTTGTTGTATTTATAATTATAGGGACTCAGTATTAATGTTGAACAAATAACCTGCTTTTATATTTCTTGAGTATCTATGAACCATTCCCTCTTGAGACCGTATAGTAGTTTGAAATGCATGAATCCGTAATCAAAGTCATATATATTTTCTGCAATGCTCCGACCTGACGGTTCGTATCGCAATTAAGCAGGAGAAATGACAGGTCATATCGTTATTAATTTTTTCTAAATTAACGAGTTTTTTCTTGCCACCTATCATCGGGAGCAGCAAATACTGAGAGCTAGTGTCTACTAGGTTTCTTTCACCTCATGTATTTTATGGCCATGGCAATCTCTGGAGCTTTTAGTTAGGGCCGAGCTTAATAGCTGGTATATTCTAATATGTCTTCACACTTGGCAGACAAGGTTACAAGCGCAGGCTGCTGGGGTCAATTATTCTCATCCTCTCGGTAACATGACCTATCGCATGGCTCATTTCGGGCCAAATATGGTATGTGTGGAACATTACATTCTTCTTTCACCATACTGAAACGTTTATAACATGAAAGCCTTTCTTGTGTGTCAGTTGTTTGCAGATTTAAGATGCTCTCCATCATGCACACGGGCAGGAATCCATGGGACAGTATCAATGTGTCCTCCCGAGTGTTTTCGTTACAAAGGAACGCTGGATGTTCTCTACAAAATTGTACAACAGGTTTGTGGTTGTGCATATCGTGCTTTGTCAATTGTCATGGGGGAGGAAAGTTGTACCAGAATCTGTGTTAATGGTTTTGGATGTTGAGTAAATCTGCCCTTTGAGCAGTCTGTGTTGTTGTATCTTCTTATCTTTCATGTTCTCACAAATCCAAGTGTGATTTTGCAGGAAGGATTTGCTAGACTATGGAGAGGAACAAATGCAGGCCTAGCACTTGCTATACCAACTGTATGTTCACCAGTTATTTTTGTTTTCCGGTAGAGTAATGAGATTATATGTTGAGCATCCAGGACAACGTAATTAATTGTTTTTGTTTAATTCTCAATGCCTTCATCAGGTAGGAATTTACCTTCCTTGCTATGACATATTCCGCAACTGGTTGGAGGAATTTGCGGCCAAAAATGTTCCATCCACGATTCCATATGTACCCTTGGTGGCAGGCTCCCTGGCACGCTCTCTAGCTTGTGCAACTTGTTATCCTATTGAGCTTGCTAGAACCCGCATGCAGGTACTTTGTATATTGCAAAATGTACTATGCTATTTACCTTATTTGTGGGAGGACAAGTGTAATGGATTTGATATTGGTAGCTGCTAGCGTTCTTTCTGAATTGTGGCAGTTCTTTTCCTTGAGGATCTTGCGGGTGTGCCAGACATTATATGCACTCGTGATCTAATCTTTTGTGCATTAAATTTAGGGGTTAGCCTGCAATTTGTTTGTTGGTCAACTCTGTCTGAGACTGCATTTTGTTTATTGCTCCTGTGGTCTGCCTAGTTTGCTTCTTTTTTTTTAAACCTTTCACTTGTACCTAGTTAGTGTTGCCATGGTGTATGATATTTCCATTCCAATGGGAAAAGACTTATCTTCAGCTTTTAACTATGGGTGGATGGTCATCCTTTCTTTGCTGGTGCCTTGACCTTATGCATTTGCAATGGAATTAGATTATTTGTAGTTCCTGTGGTCTCCTTGCTAATTCATTTATTTATCCTGTTGGAATCCATGTAATCGTTTTGAATTCAAGTATTTTCTGCTGTATTTCCCATTCCAACTTATGAATTCTAATTGCACATTCTTTTCTTTTATTTTTTTGGAATCATTGCTGCAGGCTTTTAAAGAAACTCAAATTGGCAGAAAGCCTCCTGGAGTGTTCCAGACTCTCTTGGATGTTGTCTTACAAGTAAAGAGCACAAATACTCTACGGAAGAGCTGTACGTGCATAGTTTTACTGTTCATAGGCCATGAAGAATACAACTTACCTTAAACTCTGTGCAAAGCATGAGGCCCACAATCTAGTTAAACAAGGATTCTTTATATTATGTAATTGTGGTTATTGCCTTATTTCATTGCAGGGCAAGGTTATCGTGCCTTGTGGACTGGCATGGGTTCTCAACTTGCCCGTGATGTCCCTTTCTCTGCCATTTGCTGGTCAACACTTGAGCCGGTGAGACTCATTCTTTTATTTGAGAAATATCTGTAGTTATCAACAACATTCTTCATTTATTTATGCCAATTTTATTTTTGTGCTTTCTAGATGAGAAGAAAACTTCTTAATCTGGTTGGAGGTGATGAAGCCAATGCAATGGCTGTCCTTGGTGCAAATTTTTCAGCTGGTTTTGTTGCAGGAAGCCTTGCAGCTGGTGCCACATGTCCGTTAGATGTTGCAAAAACTCGAAGGCAGATTGAGGCATGTTTAATATCTTTTTTCTTTTTTCTAAACTTACATGAATTATAAAGAAAGTGAGATCCTATTCTAAATTTCTGATGTCGTTGATCTCTCCTTACAAAAACTATCCAGAGGGACCCAGTCAGGGCATCGAAAATGACTACAAGGCAGACACTAATGGAGGTTTGGAGGTATTACTGCCAATTAACATTCTCTGCACGGAGATAGATATTACACTTTGATGCCTTATTAGCCTAATATCAGTCACATGGAACTGTGTGTTTATTTCAACTGTTGGGTTACTAATTTGAAGAATAGGTATTGATTGCTTAGAACCTCTTTTTCAACCAAAGCTTAGAACCTTCAAACCAAGTTAATTGATTCGATTTTTCATTTGTCACTTGGCTTGCTTTTGGTAAAATCATTTTATCGGGTAACCAAGATCGTTTTATCTAGCATCTTTACTTTCCCCAAAGACTCCCAAATCTTTGGTGTTGTCAAGATTTGATGTCACTGTTGCAATCTCCCCTTTTGGTGTTATGGGGATCAGATGCTTTGATATTCCAAATCAGTTGATCCCATTTATGAAAGACCAAGGGTTCTTCCAAATTCTTGCTGAAGTTCTCTGTATAAAGCTAGGCCAGAGCACAAGCTAAATTAGATCTGCCAATGTAAGGTCTTGATTTGGCTGATGTAGCATGGGCCACCGTAAATGGTGGTTTATAGGTATGGTAACCCTATAGTTCCAAACCTTCAGGAAAGATAATTGATAACCAAATCGCTCTTTTAGAATCCCTTTCCATAGCAACATGACATTGCAACATTGGATCCAAGCTTATCCTTCCCACCTATGAACTATCACAGATTTTGGATTTCATGACTGAAGCTTTCCATGAGCTGTTATTTCTCTAAAATTCTCCAAACATGTTTCTCTAACAACGCATCATTTATCCGCCTGAACAATTTCTTAGCCTCCCTGTTTTACAGGCCTCCACAGATCTTTTCCCATTTTATCGAATGCATGTTATATCCTTCCTGTTTAACCCCTCCCCTAATGAAAAAAGAAATCGCTGCAAATCTGTTTTGTAAACAATGCATCATTCATCTGCCTGAATAATTCCAAAATTCCTGTCTAGTGGAACCACAAAAAAAAAAAGAGTAAAGACATCACTACAAAGTACAAACGCTATCCAAAAGTTTACACCATTTATTTGGTAGTCGAATTCTAGACAGTTGCCAAACCATGGAGGAGTTAACTGACTGATTTAATCAATGCCATTTCCAGTGACGACAATTAATCTTTTCAGCTTATCACAGGGATTACACATCGCCTGTGATATGCCATGCTTAGAGCTGCAAGAAAAGATGCCCGAGTTTCTTGGTCTGATTTTTTATAGTTCTTGAATCAATTGATGTTTTGTTCCTTGACTGGTGCTTTTTAAATGCCGAACATTGTTTGTGTTGATGAGGGCGTCGATATAGCTGGCTGTTGACTGTTGTGTGCATGCTGCGTACGAATGTTTATTATTATTTTTTTTTTGTAATAAAATGTTGTTAATGATGTTATCTTCTTCCCTTGTTTTCAGGGGAGGAGGCTTGAAGGGACTCTTCACTGGTGTTGGTCCACGTGTTGGACGAGCAGGGCCCTCCGTTGGGATTGTGGTTTCGTTTTATGAAGTTGTAAAGTATGTTCTACATAACCACTACGCAACAAGTTGACAAATACGAGTTCGGAACCTTTTTTTTTCTGGTCTCCGGAGGCAATCATTCCACACCTGACCTTGGTTGAGAATCTTGGAGTTTCTTGGAGAGTTTTTGCGGAAGTCTCGGCCTATCCGTTGTCATCAATGGTAGACAGTAGACACTTCTCCCTTGAACGGAAGAATGACAGGAAATAGGATTTTTCACACTTGTTAAAGTTTTACTGTTTAATCTCTTGTAAGGCTGCCGCTTATGGGTGGCAGAAATTTTGTGACGCCTTTTTTCTCTACCCCAAAATAAATTTTTTTCAGTTTTCCTATATGGAAGCCAGTGTACATGATATTGCATTCATGAAAATTAGTTTGTTATTTGAAAATCCATGTATTTAAATAAAGTGTTGAACGCCTGTAAAATTTATTTTTTCGACATAAGAACTAGATGTTATATCCGTTTGAGAACGTGGTAAAAAATATTTTTACGCAAGACAAGGTAAATATATAAAGGAGATTATCTCATTTTACAAAAAAATACTGTTGAATGTGTTTTTGAAAAAAAAAACTTTTTCAAATAAACACGTTTTTTAGGGCTTGTTGCCTGGTTGCATGAAGCCAGTCCATTGATGCTCAAACGTCAACCCGTTTTCCGGCGGTGATTGTTGCACCAAAGAGGGGAGAAAATTAATTTTGTAATCTTTCAATTTTTAATTTATTTGTAATCCAGTCTATTATGTATGATTGGGTATGATCTTTTGAGTCAATTAAAAATCAATCCTTATCTTTTTACCTTTTTTAGAGAATGATTTTTACTCACCTATCTCATTCCCGAGCCATCCTGCTTACTAAAAAACAGGTGTTAACGTGGCTACCAAGAAACCTCCCTGGCTCCCCCATCTCTGCAAATCCTCTATCACTCAAACGTTTTCTCCTGCACCTGTACCCCTCGTAGTTTGCATGGAGTTCTTTCCCATGATCGCATGAACCTACTAATACAAAGCCAAAAGTCAGAATAGGTATAACTGCAGAGCTCCACTTGAATAACGTATGTTTAGATGCGCGTTTATCTACTTACTACATAAAATATAAGATTAAAAATTGTTAAAGGGAAAACGAAGACAACAAGGCTATGAATCATAGCAGTTAAGAAACAGATAATCCAATGGCAACTCGTCGTGCGAGCTACAGATGAAAGGATGAACTGAAAAAAAAAGGGATTAAAAACCTCTCATTCGTTGACTGAGGTTGACCCCATGAAGAATTTCTACATCGAATTCGACAATCTTAGCCCTCAAATCATTGACTTGAAGCAGCAGTTTGTTATCTCCTTTAGCAGCGGAGATGTACAAAGCATCCGAGGTGGATAAGGCACGTCATGAAAGGGTAAGATCGCCAGAATTCGAAGCGGAGGGGGCGAAGGGATGGTGGCAAAAATAAGAAACATTTGGGAGGTAAAAATGGAAGTGCAGCGAAGGAAAGATGGGAGGAGGGTGAAGATGAAAGGGTCGAGCTTGGGCAACGGCCTGCGAGAGGGAGAGCCATGAAATTGATACACAAGCACCGAACACCAGTCCTGGCCTTTCTTTCATTCTCGTTGACGATGGGTTTCACCCCATGAACTGGTGATATGCTATAGCAGGTCGGGGCTTCTTCTCCATGCGAACTATGAAAGGTGCATGTGCAGGAGAAAACGTTGAAGAAGGAGTGAGAAAAGATTTGCAGAGACAGAGGGAGGTTTCTTAAGGAGATGGAGGGAGGCTGATGATGATACAGGTGATTTGGCAGTCCCATCAACACTTGTTTTTTCAACACGTTGGATGACTCACTTTCATGGGTAAGTATCATTTTCTAAAGATAAAAGTGGAAAGACAAGCATTGAGTTTGAGTTACAACAGGTCAAATATTGAAGGATTAAAAGGTTAATTTTCCCAAAACAAAAACCCAATGACTGTTTCGAGTTTAATCTGCCAAGAAAACGAAGGGTTATTTACTTGAGATGATCAAAACATCGTGCACACAATGTAAATGATTTAAATGTTCATCAAAATTCTTACTATATATATCGTAATATCATCAAAATAAACCACAATAAATCTTTCAATTAAAGCACTCAAAACATGGTCCATTGATATCATGAAAGTGTTAGATGTATTAGTTAACCCAAAATGCATTACTAACCATTTATATAGACCGTCTTTTGTTTTGAACGCTATTTTCCACTCATCCCCTCTTCTCATTCTAATTTGATGGCATTCAGATTTCAAATCAATCTTAAAGAATATAATATAACCAAGCAATTCATCAGGCATATCTAGGAATAAGATGACGATACTTTATAGTGATATTATTCGCAGCTTTACAATTAATGCACATCCTCCAGGTTCCATCCTTCTTTAGTTCTAAAAGCATTGAACTGCATAATGACTCAAACTTTCTCTTATATACCCCTTTTATACATGAGCTCTTCCATTTGCTTTTAAAGCTATTTGTTTATTTTGGGTTGCTTCTATAAGCCGGCCTATTAGGAATTATTACTCCTGGAATGAAATCAATTTGATGTTCAATTCCTCTAATAGGTGGTGATCCTGGTTGAATATCTTCAAAAAACACATTATCAAATTCCCGCAATAAATAACCAACAACACTAAAAAAGGTGTCAATGTTGTTAGTGTTTAAAAATGTTGCCTTGTAAATAAGGAGAAGCAATTGTATTCCAGCCCTAAAAGCACTTCTCATTTTACTCTATTTGTATAAAAACTCATTTTTCTTCTTTTATTCTCTCTCTTTATCATTTTCCCTTTCCTGAATTTCTTGTGTGGGTGTTTCAGATTCTTTCTTTTTCGCCCTCATTTCTTTTTTACCTTTCTCTCTCTTTTTTCTCATTTTACATATCACTTTTTTTTTTCTTATCCATCTCTCTTTTCATTTTAAGCTGATTCTCGTGCACTTGTTGTGGAGTAAATAACACAGGAGTGATCGATTTCCTTTCATCATAAAAGAATATCTATTTGCTGACCCATCATTCTTTACATTCCTATCAAACTCCAAAGTTCTTCACAAAAGTAGATGCCTAGCATGTATAAGAAACGCATCACACAATATTTCATCCCAATATTTACCAATTGAGAAATAAACTAAAACTTGCTTGTCACTTTTAACTTTCCTACATTCATTTAACCTTGCCTGTCATTTTGAGCACTTTTCCAACTATAGGATCGGGACTCTCAATAATAATACGGTGAGTTTTCATGGATTTGATCATTTGTATAACCAACCATTTGATTTTGTCTAAAAATTCAATTCACTTTTTTATTTTTAACTCCTAATTAATTATATACCTCTTTCATGTATTTTTTCCATTTATTCTCTTTCTACTCCTTTTTTAATCACCACCTCTAAAACTCATCATCTTCATAAACAAGGGTATGTTTGGAAAAAAATAAATTTCTTGCACATTCATTGCTTTTAACTAATTTTAACAATCAGATCATTTTACATAGTTTAGATAGTTGTTATTTATAAAAAAAAAGGATTAGATGGAGTATGACATATTTTAATCCAAAAAAGATTAGATGTGAAAAATGATGACACAGGATGCTCTTTGCCTCCTTCCCCATTTTCTCATTAATCGCCATTTTATAGCCGGGGTTACATTTGATACTTAATATGCATTTACTTGATTTAGAGATCTAAATAAAGTATTTAAAAGTATTTATATTGTTATTTTTCTTCAAATGTGGTTTACTAGGTTCGAATTTAGAGAGAGCAGTGCGCATTTGTCCTTAATTTAGATGGATTGAAAATTAGGAAGAAAAAAATAATTGGATGGAAAACTCCAAAAATAGTAAAATTCCTTACCCTTCATTTTCCTGTCACTTTTCCCTCCAAGGCAGTCTTAATATCCTGTAAGGGCTCAAATATGACGTGGTCTCGTCAGTTTCTAACGTTCGCTGGTTTTGCTAAGCTGCTTGTATGAAGCGTCAGGGATGGTGTCGAAGGCTCGAATGAGAGGGAAAGTGATAGCACTTCACTAGCTCCTCAGAAAGTCTGATCATGTTCACACTCTCCTCTGCAAAACCCGTGCTTCTGCGAGGCAGAACATTGTTTTCCTTCGTATGCACAAGATTCCCCAGACAAATGAGGGCCAAACAAACCATCTGTTCAAACACAGAAGATCCAGAGATGAAGGACTTCGCGGACTATCTTGATTCTCTGAAGAACTACGAGAAATCGGGTGTGCCCAGAGGGGCAGGCACGAATTCTTGCGAAGGTTTCGATCTTGGTCGAATGAGAAGGCTAATGGAGCGTTTCGGGAACCCTCAGTCTAAATTCAAGGTTCGACTGTTCTCATTGTATTGTTTTTTTTTAATGTTCAATGTTGGGTATTTTATAATTTAGGAAGTAAGAGCAAAGGGTTCTTTGTTGTATGCTGTGGAGTTGATATTTATTCCATAAGATTCATCTCACCCAATTGAACGAGGCTAAAATGAGCAGCAGAACTATTGAATGCACTGTTAATGGAAATCATGAACCTTCGAAGTGAAAAGAGCCTCTTTTTAGTTTTATTTTAAATGTATGACGCTTAAAGCCGCGTTTACCCCATATCTTTTACCCGTTTGAATTGATTGATTGTTCAGCTCACCGACTTGCTGCAGTTGTAGGCCGTTCATATTGCCGGGACAAAGGGAAAAGGATCAACAGCTGCGTTCATTTCTAATATTCTGAGGGCAGAAGGCTATTCTGTCGGCTGTTATACTAGGTAGAGTGCCCATATAATTCTGAGAGGATTTTAGTATTTGCGTCTGCATGTACTTTCAACTTTAACTCTGGCTTCATTAGAACTTGTATATCAATGACGACACGCTTTA
The DNA here is from genome assembly GCA_025593235.1 of Vachellia pachyceras. Lineage (NCBI taxonomy): Eukaryota > Viridiplantae > Streptophyta > Magnoliopsida > Fabales > Fabaceae > Vachellia > Vachellia pachyceras. The sequence continues at coordinate 47,278 of JANTPZ010028700.1, forward strand.
TTTTTCTCAAGCAGCCCACATATCCTGACTATAAGGGAACGCATTTTACTGGGAAAATCTGGCAATCCTGTCTCAGCGAAAATGCTGAATTGTCTTTTTCATAGGAGCAAGCAGAATCTTGACGAAGCAGTGAGCGAGGAAAATGGTTACTTGAGTCATTTTGAGGTATTTCAATTATATAAAAAATCTAAACTTATCAAGAAATTAGTGTGCTAACTTTAGGAAGTTATTTATTCTTTTACTTGCTGATGAGAAACTGTCTGATCAGCTGATAGCATGGAAGTTAGCGTATTCAATTTATTTGTTCATTTTTGTCTCTGGATTTATGTCATTAATTCATTGTTAAATTGTTATTGGTTATGCCTGTCACAATTAGGCATTGTTGCATTCTGAATTCATAATTTCATCTTAATGCTTCCACTTCTGTAACATTCTGTTATAGGCCTGGTGTATAGTTTGCTTTGGTTTTATGTTATCTCTGTTCTTCACTTCAGTTATTGATGCTCTATCCTCTATATGCTACACCAGCTTTTATAGCAATTTACAAACTTCACTTAATGATGTTGGTGTTTCAGGTTTTCACAGCCATGGCATTCATCCTGTTTGCTGAAGAGAAAGTTGACATTGCAGTTATTGAAGTTATATTTACTTACACTTGATACCTTATCTCACAACTTCTTTACTAAAACTCTTCTTGGCAGATTCTTCTGATTTTGTGTTTCCCCCAAAAAAATGCTTGAGTTATAACTGACACAAGTTTTTATTGCCAATAACAAGAACTTAAAACATGGCCAACGTGATACTAATGATAATGTCATTTATTTCTTTTGAATTTTGGATAGGCTGGGTTGGGAGGTGCTCGTGATGCAACTAATATTATATCCCCCTCTGGACTGGCCGCATCAGTTATAACCACTGTAGGTGAGGAGCATTTGGCTGCTCTTGGGGGTTCTTTGGAAACTATCGCAGTGGCTAAGTCAGGAATCATAAAGCAAGGCCGTCCAGTTAGTTGTTTCTCTCTTTTT
>JANTPZ010028788.1:5992-23084 GCA_025593235.1 Vachellia pachyceras
AGGAGTATTTTTCCCTTGTAAAGGAACTTACAAGCTTCAAATAGAAATTGGAAGCACTCAATTTCGATTTTTCTACAATTAGTTATGAATTTTCAAAGTTGGTCCTAAAATCAGTGAATAGTAACTTTCACAAACTTGAAAGTTTTCAAATTGAAACTTTTGGACCCTTTGATCATAATGAGGCTTCCTTTTGATTCTAATTCGCTAAGTAATGAAGTTAAGGGGTAAGTTAAGGAGTGTCACAACGGGTCTATTGGAGAGTGCATATTCTATGCTCAAGGATATGAATTTACATGGATGTTCACCCAATTATGTGGTTTACACAACCCTTATGAACGGTTTTGTAGCTTTGGATCTATGGAAATCGCAATGGAACTTTGGGAGGAAATGAAGAAAGAGGTGGGGATTGTAGATCAAATGTTGTTACTTATACATCTCTTATTCAGAGTTTCTCTAAGAAGGGCAAGTGGAAAGAAGCATTGACTTTGAGATTGTAAATATAGGATGCATCATAACCATTGACTCTGATATTTATTGTATTCTTTTAGTTGGTTTCTGTGAGCAAAGCCACTTGATAGAGGCCAGAAAGCTTGTAGAAATCATGCTTAAGAAATCTCTTGTGCTAAGAGCCCCTTACAAGGAAGGGGTAATTGAAATTCTGGTGAAGAGGACCTTGTTGAGAGGAACTGAAACGCAAAAGGGTCATTGATGATTAGTTTTTGAAGCTCCCATGGCTATTTATAATGGTAGATGAACTTTTGTTGCATTCCTTTAATGTTATGCTATTTTTAGTTACATTAAGAGGGTATGTTTTGTTTGTATTAAAAAATATGTTTTATTTTTATCTTTTTAATATACAAAATTTATTGAGGTGAGGCAACTTATGTTATTTGTGTTAGACTTGATAGCATGATTCTTATTTTATTGAGGTGAGGCGACAAATTTTTATAAATGTGTAGTTGATTTATATCTAAAATTAGTAACGAATTTAGCGATAGAATTGTCAAATATAGAAATGCTAAATACACATAATTATCTATTTAGCGACGGAATATAATGCATTTAATGACTAAAAAGTAAAACATAATATTCTAATTAGTGATAGAATTAGCTAGAGAAAAACAGAAAAGTAAGACATAATATTCTAATTAGCGACGGAATTAGCGAGGGAAAATTCCATCAACTTCTGTGACTTCCTCGAAATCCCATCCCCAAACCTCCTTGGCCTTTTTGAAGATGAAGTGGCCATCATCGAACACCTTTGCGTCTTCATGTGTGAAACAAAAGGCGCTCTTCGTTCTCTGCTTTCAAACATGGCGCACCCTCCTTCCGTGCTCTTGGTTCAACATGCTCAAGTACTTTTATGTCGCTTTCAATACTTGGTTCTTCTCTTTGGTTTTATACTCTCATGTACATTTATTCTCTTTGCCACATTCTACATAAAGTCACTCACATGAAAAATTAAAGGAATGATGAGCCACAAGTTAAGAATACAAATTGATGGCAATGGGGAAATGGGAGGAAAGGGATTGAAATCAGAAAGAGATAGACAGGTACATGCTTTTGCCCAAATGTGAATTTTCTTCCCCTTCCTCTCCTCCTTCCATTTACGCTACAAGGTCAAAGGGATTGATAACTAAATCCTATTTACACAGAGGATGAGCTTTTGCAACAAGCCTATCTTTTGCCCAAATCAGGCGAACAGTGAGGCATAGGCCATGGGATCCATGAGGATGAGCTCATCCTTATCTTCGGCATTGGGCCCATAAATGTCGACGTGGAAGACGAGCTGGCTTTGGGAGTCGTAGATGTTGAAGCTATCGCCAAAGAAGAAGAGGGAGGTCTTGAGAATGGTGAGTTAGGCGTGGGTGGTGACATGGTGTTCAAGTCGTGGACGAAGAACATTTTTTTTAAATTTTTTGAAGTTTGAATTGGAAAAACAATAGGGTGGATGCCACATAAACAAGCCATGTCAGCAAACTGTTTGACTCAGTTAAAGATCCGTTAAGTCGGGGTAAAATTGATACGAAATAAAAACTTTTCGGGTACTTTTGAAACAAAAAAACTTACAGGTGTCTAGTGATATTTCTCATTGCAACCAACATACAATCAATCAACTTTAAATAAGGAAACTTGTAAAATATGATTCACAACCAGACCCATGTGAAATTGGGTCATGAAATTCTTCTATAAACTCTCTCCAATATGCATAATTTTTTTTTGGCCAACAAAGAAAAACATTAAATTGAACACAAACGAAATCACAGAGTCATAGAGAGAACCAAAACAAACAACCAACCTAAAGACAATAAACTAGGCACAAGTAAAAGAACAGCATCGAAACAAACATTAAAAGGTTCAATATTACAATAAGACAAGTCTCTAACGTCAACACTCCAGGCTACCTCTGACTGCGACAGACCTTGAGTTACCCGATTGAAAGGGTAAGAACCGTCGAAAGAAGCTTTAACGAACCACCCGGTTATCAAATATGCTTCACATGAAATCTATATATAGAAATGGTTCCTGATCAAATTTCTTGAGGAAAGAAATTCAAGGAGAACAATAATCATAATGACAATTATGAAGCCACAATCATCCTGATAATAAAAGATAGAATCACCACTCCAATATGCATAATTGCACCATACTTCAAGAAAATTACATATTAGTCCTCAATTATCCATAAAATGGAGGAAGCCCAACCCATTGAAATCACCGTACAATCAACTTTATCCCTTGCAATCAACATAAAAAAAGCAATCGTATCATTATAAAAGCATTAACTCCCCACATATGCAATCGCATCGTATTGAGAATCAAAGCCACATTATTCAAAGTATATATCATGTTGTTTGTGCTCTCTACTTCTTCGATTTTCATTAGGGCTAACTTGATATGATTGAAAAACTTTCTCATTACCATTCTATAAAGTATGCACACCTCTACATGTCTATCCAATGGATTTTCACAAAGTAATTAGGGGAGCTCTCCAGCTTACTGCAGATCAACAATAGACACACATGTTGGATGCTTGAAGGTTGCTTGCCTTCTCTGGTATTGACATGTATCGCCCGCAAATCCTCATACCACCTTCAATGTCATTCTTTCAGATAGAAAATTTTCTGTTTACCGTTCTTTTTATTATTACTTTGCCGTCAAATTTTGTACCCCTTTATTAGTTACATCGTATTTCGATATTCTTAATATATTTGAATCGTTCCAATAAAGTGATGAAAGTTAAAATTTGAATCGTTCATATTTATATTATATGAGAATAAATATTAGAATGGTTCCAATTTATTTTAAATTTAAATGAGATATTTCTATTCATTGTTTGGGATAGATGCACTTCATCATCTAATCTTTTAGCAAAATCATGTGACAATTAAGCAACAACAGCAAATTGGAATGAAAAATATGATCAACAAGGGCATCATCATCATCATCATCATTATTATTATTATGGATTTAATTTATTGAAGACAAATCAATTTATTTTATTGAAATAGTTTATGTGGTAATTGGAATTGTTTAATTACCAAAAATAAAAGAAAAACATCTTTGATTAAAAAAATGTTACAAATCAAATAATTTCACCCCATTATTAAGGAAAACAAAATCGGCCCGCCATTTAGTTCGCTTGGTGAGTGGAATTATTTAATTACCAAAAATTAATTAAAAAAAGGTCCCAACCCAAAACACCACTAAATTCATGGTTTATAGCATTATGATTGGAATGTTAATAATTTATTCAATACATTGTCAATAACATTTTTATTATAAAAAACTCCCTTAGCAACAAAACAGGGCCATTTGATTTAATTGGTTATTAAAATCGTCATTAAAACATGGTTGATTGATTCATAATTTACTGCTAGGGCTTTCATCAATAGTTTTGGTAACAGAAACTCCCTTCCAATTACAAAATATAATATAATTTAATTGGTGATACAAATAGTTACCATCAACACCGCCTAAATAACGATTTATTGCATTATCATTGATGATTTGATTATTGATTTGCCTTTTCTTTTCTTTTCTTTTCTTTTTTCCTTATTGCATTATCGTTGATGATTGATTTGTTACATATGTAAAAAATGTGACTTTATTGTTGATTTGGCATTTGCTTTCTGGCACTATAAAAGGAAGGAGGCCAACCCATTGTAATCAACTTTAAAGTGAGTCTATAACAATCGTTTAGGCAATAAAAATCCAAATGGAAAAATTACTCAGAAGTCCTAAGCAATAGAATTAACCATAAAACGGTCCCAAAGATTCATAAAATTACCATAAGGTCCCAGAAGTAGCTGTTAAACCCAGCCCCATCCTCTAGCTTAAGTTATAGGCCCCGGAGAAGTGAACATTATTGGAGAAACAAACTTTTATCTTTGTCTTGTTCATTCTCTGGCCTGAAACCTCACAAAACATGGAGATGCATCTCATAATCTCATCAACTTGCGACTCAGTGGCTTCTCCAAACAGGATAAGATCATTAGCGAAAAACAGGTGGGTTAGAGGGGGGCCTGTATTAAGTTGGATTGGATGCCACATATCATCTTCAACCGAATCTTTAATGATGTGGCTTAGACGCTCCATGCATAGGGTGAAGATGTACAGGGATATCGGGTCTCTTTGGCGGATATCTCTCAATGGAGAAAAGGTAGCCATGGCCTCACCGTTCCAAAGGATCTGGAAGGAGGATGTGGCAATGCATGCCATAATAGCTTTACAATGCCTCTCCTCAATACCCACAGCTCTAAAGAGTGTCATCAATGAAGTTCCATTCCAAACAGTCATAGGCCTTCTCCAAATCTACTTTAACCGCCATTCTTCTGTCATTCCCCCTCTTAGACTTCATAAAATGTATCACTTCATGGGTAATAATAATAATATTATCGCTACTCTGCTGTCCCGCGGTAAAGCTACTTATGCTTTCCAATTACTTCCAATTACTTTATCCATGGAAATAAACGCATGGACCAAGAGAGAGGAAAAGAAGGATTTAAATGCAAAGCTGATGAGAAAGGACAAAAAGGTTGCAGCCGTCGTTGAACAGGTTGATGAGACAAGGGAAGGAAAAGGAATGAGTATGCAAGGTAGTAGTAGTGAGGGATTTGAGCTTGGAAGGAATAGGCCTAATCAAAAGAGTGACCCAATAAGTCATGCCAAGAGAACATCAAGCAAAAAAACGAGCCTCTATAGCAAGGCCCAAAATAATTTCTCCATTGATGAAGAAAAAGCCTCCTGGACGCGCGCACACACAATGTTTGTGGGTCTATCAAAAATCTTGGGCCCCTAAACTTTCGGCTTGACACACCAAAACCCAACAAAGACAGAGCTTGATGTGGCTAGACCCAATCATGAAGTGGCGCCCAATCAAGATAACGCATTAGCCTGGAACAGTAACACCTTGGCCGGCAACCAGCAGGGAATGAAGGACGGGGAACCTATGCAGTCGGAAGACGACGCTGGAGCTGTGAACAGCAAGACCATGGGTGCTGACGCTGTGAACAGGAGCGCCGAACACGCTGTGGGGAGAGAAGTAGTGGAGCAACATGACTTACTGTTTGAAACACAGGACGAGGATGGGGAAGAAATGCAGAATACAGTGGAAGTCTTGGAGCTGTCTGACTCTGCTTGGCTTGTCAGGTTTTTTTTACCCCCTTTGTGTTTCCCTATGAATATTGTTTATTGGAATTGTAGAGGTGCTGCCTCAAAAATTTTTCCCGGAAAGGTTAGAGATATGATCAAAGGAAATGATGTGGGTATCCTAGTTTTAAGTGAGACCCGTGTGAATGGTGCCAAAACTGATAATGTAATAAAAAGACACGAAGGTGGATTTCAAACCACTTACCTATAGAGTTAATAATTTTATAAAAGCTCCCAAGTCTTCCCAAGGCCACCATATTTTCGACCAAAACTAGAAAAGGGAGAGAGAAAACGAAAATGGAGAGAGGAAGAGGAAGAGAGGAAGGAAAGTGGAGGAAAAAGGAAGATGAGCAAGGAAATTGAGAGGAGACAAGAGCTAGGATTCAAGAGGAGTAAGAAACTCAAGAATTACTCACTTGGAAGAGGGCCATTGAACATCATGGAAGTGCGAATGGAATCTTAGACAATGAAACTCCTAGTATGGTGTTAAAAATCAAATTTGATCTTTTTTCCTTATTTACTTCCTGAGTTGTTGCTTAGGATTAGTAGAGAATAATTCCCCATTAATTGTAATTGTTGATTTTACTCCCCTTGATTGAGCTTTCAACACATATATAATGTCCCCTTCCTCTCAATAAAACACACAACAATGAGAGCATACTCTCAAATATGGTATCAAAGTAGGAACGTGTTCATGCGTCCTCCGAGCGCCTGAGAGTGAGAGAAACAAAATGAGGGTGAGAGAGAACAGGGTTAGCGAGGGCGAGGGAGAGACAGACGATGAGGCACAATGAACATGAAAGAGAGACGAAGAAGACGAAGACGGTTCTCCGTTGGTGTCACCACCACCACCAACCGCTACAGACGACGCCGATTAGTCGATAACCGGAGTCTGACGATGTTCTGAGCTACACGTGATCCACAAGCGCTGTCAACCTCCATCGCATATGACAACACGTGCCAAGCTGAATTTCCCATACTAGAACTTAATCAATTTAAGATTAATCACTGTGAATGTTGACTAAAATTCAGGTAATTGGTTATTCATAAGGAATTAATAATAAACTACTTGTCATATCTAAATCTTAAACTTACTTTAAAATATAATAAATTTCTAATTTTATCTTCCATTTAATATATGTTATACATGTAGGAACAAATTAAGGTCTACTATGTGAAAAATGTTAACAGAAATAAAAAAGCATCCTCCCCACCAAATAAATAGAACTGAATGAAAATGAGTATAAAAAACTCGTATTTATAATTGACAAGTAGAAAATTGCTAAATCACATAGACTTGATTAAAAATTACCTGCAACTACAGGGAATTAAACCTTAATTTTTTATAACAAAATTAAAAGATATAATCCTGAAACGACTGTAAAACCTGCATCTAGGGGTTGATCAGAAATTGTACGGACTCTAAACCCTGACAATTACCTCTACCTAACACGTTAGAATTTCATTCAATGTGACTCTAAGAGCGAGCCATCATCTTCTTGAACTCCTCAAAGTTCACGTTGCCATCGCCGTCGTCGTCCACGGCACTGATCATCCTCCGGCAGTCACTCAGTGAACACTTCTCGTCCAACTTCCTCATCACCGAGTGCAACTCCGTCGCTGATATCACACCGTTCTTGTCCATGTCGTACAGATCGAAAGCCTCCCGGAGAACCTTGTCGGCATCACCGCCGTCTTTAGCTCCAGCACAATGGAACTGGGCGAACTAGTTCAGGTCAATGAACCCATCGCCGTTCTTGTCCATCACGCTCATCATATGGTTGACCTCCTCCAACGTCGTTTTAGTGCCCAAAGTCTGAAGCATCTCCTTCAGCTCGCCGGAGGAGATCTTGCCGTCGCCGTTCTTATCGAACTTGTTGAAAATCTCGCGCACCTCGTCTGCCATGGCAAAGAGAGAGAAATTTCAGAACCCGAACCTTGAAGTACAGCGAAAGAGGGTTTCAAAACTTCCGTCTGTGAGCGAGTCAACAAATCCAATTAATGTGTGTGTGTCTATATATATATTGGCAGAACCAATTACAATACATAAAGACAGACATATATGCATGGAAAATTTAAACTTTTAAATAATTAAATAATAATGAATTTAAACTAATCCTTTTCTAATCTAAATCAATCAATATTAAACGGGAATCATATTTTAAAAGATCACATCCCTGAAATTTTAAATTATAAATCTTCATAAATCATTACTTAATAAATTTTAAATAAAAAATTTATGACTTTGATATGTTTAAATATTAAACTTTTGATAAGATTTAATTTTTTGTAATATTGATAAGATTTAATTTGATGTTCGTTAGCTGAGAAAAGATTTATTATATATTTCAAAATTTTAAATTTCAATAATTCAATAAAATTAAATTTCCAAAATTATGAAAAATGTATCCGATCACAATAAAGGTTAAATACACTACTTTGGCTCCAAGGAAAAAAAGAATAAATCGTGACTCGTGGGATCTTATAAATATGGTTTTCCAAATTAAGAAGTGAATTATGATTTTGTGGATCGTATCAACAGATTTTATTTGATTTGTTAAATTACTGAATTAATTGTTGGCGAGAAAAATTACTAAATTACTAAATTGGCAGATGAGCAAGGGAAACATGGAGGGTAAACTTGTTCATTTGTTCATCTCTATCCCCCCTCACGCATGACTCACCAGGCTTTGCTTCATTATTTTCTTTAAATGCAAATAAGAAAACAACAATTATTTACATTATTCAATTATTTATATTATTAATAAGTAATTGATTCTTATTCATATTTTTTACTGTTTACAAATAAAGAGTAGGATCACTTATGAAAATTGATAATAGAGTATGTGCTTAGTAATTTTTTTTACAAAAATATTACTATTCGACTCTCTAATTACAATATTGTTCATAAGAGAATTTAATAAGTGTCATATTTATTTAAATATTATTTATATAGTTAAATTCAGTATATCTTAGTTAAGTTATATTATTTTAATATAATCGTTTTAATCTCAATATGATTCACTAACCATTGAATCACTTTCTCTACTGAATACCGATTCATTGTTCGATCCATTTTTTGAACCTTCATCTAAAAAGGATCAATTTTGAAGTTACCACGTCTACTTCCACGTAGGATGTTCAAATTCATACATCCGTGTAGGACCTCCGGATTCCTTCGTGAAAGCCATGTGGAAAATATTTACTATGTTTGTAAATGACACCTTTTCCGGAAAATGATAAAAAGGATCTTCAAAAATACACAATTCTAAATCAGGTATTAACTATAAAATAAGCTGTAAATTTCTTATCATGAGTTGTTAATATCTTATCTAGAATAGTAAAAAAATTGATTTGAGATTTTACAATTTTCAAATTTTTTGTAATCTTCACCTTCTATATTTCATCAAAAAATAAAAAATACTAATATCGTTGCTCTGCCCACCAACTTAACTATTAATGGAAAGGTAGAGAAAATCGCAATACTAAAATTTGTAAAGAACCGATGACATGGTGAATTGACTCCTTGATGGGTCAGTTAATCAACTGAACCGGAAAATAATTGTTTTGGAATAAACTATGTTCATCTGAAATTAACCTTGTTGACCAGTCAAGTTGGACAAGTCAAACGGATTGGATTCAACCACTTTCTCCTGTTGAGTTTAAAATGACATCATTTTTTAGTTCAAAAGAGCAATATGTCAAATTTATATTTTAGTAACTTTGTTTTGTTCAATGATTTTGTGTGATTTATACATAAATGTTTCCTTTGCTTTTGAATTAGTACATTTTTATTTAACTATAACTTTGTCATGGTTATGTATAGATATTTTTGAACCAAAAAATTGTATGGACAACATTAATGTTTTTAAGTGAAAATTTTTTATATAAATTTGAACATTAATCTTAAATTATATTATTTAGATCATGATTGATTTGACCTTATTTCCATCAGGTTGGCCAATATCAAGTTGTTATTATGGTAGGTGGTACTGGAAAATCTAGCCTCGAGGAGGAATAATAATAATAATAATAATAATACATGTTGCTAAATTTTATGAGCAAAAGCTGGCAAGAAATTTTTTTTAATTAAAGCTATACTCATAACAAAACAGCAATACAACTAGTTAATAGGAGTCCAATAACCCCTATCATCCACCATCCGAAGAAGCTCGGGTGGTGCTTGATCAAAGAAACAAAATTTACCACATAAATTATGGGGCCATCTTCGTTAGTCCATCCGCCACAGTATTGCGGTACCTTGAAACGTGTTGAAACACAACGTTCCAATATCTTAATATGATCATCCTAACTTCATCAACTATATCCTTAAAGGGGTGACAAATCCCACAGCCTCGAGTCGCTAGATTAATAGCCTCGCTGCAATCTGTGACGATAATAACGTTCCTGTAGTAGTCCCGTTGCCAACAAAAATTCATACTGTATATCATAGCAATAAATTCTGCAATAGCTGGAGGCATACTAGATAGTTTGCAGCTAAAACCGCAAACCCATCTGTCATCATCTGCTGGCAAGAAATTTTGAATCAGAATTTCAAAGAGTGAATAATAATTGAAAAAAAATTCAAATTGAGGAAGAGTGATGCTTTTACAGATGCATTTCGAATTCAAATTTCAAATGAGCAAAAATAAATTGTTGGAGTTTCTCTTATGGGAAAATTATTCCTATTTATCTTACCCAATTTCTTTAAATTGATCATGAATTGGTTGTACTTCTTTCTATCCTTTTTATAAGACACTTCAAACTAATTCACATATAGTAACAGAAACATTTAAAAACATTAAAATTGTCATGACCTCATTAGGTTCACTCTTGTGTGAAAACTCAATAACTTAAAAGGGAAGTTTTAAAAGCCCCAGAAAGGGCTAGTGAATTTAGTGGAAATATTGACATATAAAAGGGAAAGTAAGATTTTGCTCTTTGTAAATGTGAGTTTTGTTTTTCAGCCTCAACAATTTTGATCTAAGTTACCATCAAAAGTTGATCTCTTGTTGGGTCTAGTTAAAATTTTTATGAGTTTCTATACACATTGAAATTCATATTGAGCAATAATCTATCAAAGTCTTCTAGATTTCCTAGAATTTCTGTGAATGAAGATTCAAGTCTGTTGCAGTTTTATCTGAGTGATTTTGATCAAGTCAACAATTATACGGTGATTTCTAGTTCGATTGACCTTAAATTTGGGGGGACAGTTCACAACATACATATCTTCAATCTGGACAGTGGGATTATTGATTGGATTCTCTTACATTCCCTAGTTTTGGCATAAATCATATGTACTACAATCTACTTGAGTTGTGATTTAAGAGGCAGTTATTTGGTGATCTTATCTCTATTTTAATTTAAATTTTATGTACAAGATAACAATATTTCATATTTTTTATCTACGATATGATCATAGTTTAGAGATCTCTAGTACACACAAATTGTGTCCCCTTATTAAACATGGTTGTATGTAGAAAAAATATTTAATACTAATTGCAATTATCAAAAATTCTTGTAAAAAGGGCAAAAATAAATTTCAGAAAGTGTCTTGTAACAAATATAGGGCTTTTCATACCGAAAAACGGAAAAAAGCTTTTATTTCCTTTTCTTTGGCAGCGGGAGAGAAGGAAGAAGGATCAGCTTTTTGACCGGAGTAAGTAAAAGCTGTCCTACCGAAGGATGATAGGAATAAGCCGTGGGTACAGAAGTAGTTGTACTATACGTGCTTTTATATATATATATATATATATATTGCATAATTTCTTGAGGTTTTTTTGAACCTTTATAATTTCTTCTGCACCATAAATCTTTTTTTTGTGGCCAAACTTCCCTGCAAATCTTTGAGACTTTTGGTTTAATATTGTTATGCTCATACCGACGATGGGATCGTTTGTACTTTGTAAGGGATCCATGTGAAAGTGCAATTCAAGACAGGGAGAAAACATTTCATTACCCATTTTACCTTGAATCCTAAATTTTCCACGCTAAATGCCTAAAATGGTGCTTCTCGTAGAAGTAATAACAAGCTTTAATTTTTGTTATGATAAAATATTATTATATTGAGATTTCATATGAGTAAGTATTGATGTTGTATCCTATCTTTTATATATATATATATATATGAGATATTATGATTACATTTAATTAAACTAGATTATATTTGATTAGATTTATTGTTAGCCATTAGCTTGTGATTTTCCTATAGAAAGACTTCTTGGTAATGCATGGTATCTCACATATGTATATTTGATTTTTCTTATATTTGATTAATTCTTGATATGGTATCATACCTATGTTATAATGAATGCTAACTTGTTTGATATATGTTAGCACAAAAAATGACATCTACTTGAGGCCAACCATATGAAAAAGGACTATTATGTTTTTTCCAATATTGGTGAACAATTTGAGAAGAATGTTAAAAGGTAATTTCAATATAATGGGGTAGTGTAAGGGTAAAGGGGATGATACTTGAAGAAATGAAAGTAATGATATCATCATTGATTTTACTCATGAAACCTTGCTCTCTTTTTCTGGGTTTTAAATCTCGTATTTCTCTAGTAGGGAAAGTGAAAGAGTAAGAACATTTCGCTATATATATGGCATTACCCTAACGTATCTTCACACTATTCAAATACAACCCATAAATAATATCCTTCTTTTATCGACCTATATTAGAATATGAGTAATCCAACATTCTTTTATTAGGATTTTCCCTTAAATTTATTTATATATATAATTATAATAATGGTTTTGTATAACATAAAATTTAAATCCAATAATAATAAAGTGACTAGGAGAAGAAAAGGTGCAAAAGGAAAAGGGAGAGGTTAATTACTTCTCCCAAATACATAGAATTCAATCTTGTTTCATTACATTTAAGGGTCATTGAAATGAGAGGAAGATGAAACATTGTATTAACCCTTGAACTAATTAATTATGATCTTAACCAAAAATCTTCTTTAATCACATTTTTACGAAGCAGTAAGCAGTAAAGATGGAAAGATAATATCAAAATTAATTCTGAGGTTCCCTTTTTTTTTTTTGCTTGGTTTAGTAATGGAGGGCATACCTTCCCCATGGATCACGATTTCCGTGTCTGGTCTCACAATAATATTTGCAACACAAATTTCTATTTCTCTTCCATCCAACCTTGTAACTTTGATTGTTTTCCCTGTGAGAGCTTTTAAAAGGGAAATCTTTTGAGTGGTCACCAAAATCATTCCCTTCCCTTTTGAAGATCCTATGAGGTTTCTCTTCCACCAAGAAAACAAGATCACTAGGACAAGAAGATCCTGGGACTTGGTTCCCTTTCCCAGGAAATGTTATCTTTGTGTCCTTCCTCCAACTTGGCTTCACCTCTATCCCCAATATTTCATCAACAATCATCATGTTTCTGCCAAAAGAATAAAGGATTAAAAACTTGTGCAACTTAGATATGTATTAGTTTATGAAAAAAATATGAAGTACCCATTCACTATAGCATATGATCAGATAATTAACTTTTAATAAAAGTTTATCAGGTCTGCATGTTCATATTTTTAGGCACTAATATCTTCCTACTAACTATTTCCATTACACCTAACTCTCAAGGTTTACATGTTCTCCATTTGAGATATTGATTGTCATGTTAGGAGAAACTAACCATTTCTGTTAGACCAAATTCTCGCATTTAAATTTAAAGATAAGAATGATTGTCTAACATTAATTCATCTTATATTAAATTAATATTATGTTTCCTTCTCATCTTGCCACTCTTGTACATATCTTGGAAAACTATTAAGGATCGAAGATCAGTGAAATGTCAAGCTAATAATAATCTATTATTCAACCGAATATTTTAATTTAAAACGCCATGTATACAATCTATATATCGAGCCATTATAAGGTTTATCTCACTTTAGATCTCTCTAGATTTCTTTTTATAATTTTATTGGATTTGTTTGGATGAACTAGAAAGTTGAAAAATGTAATGATGTAGTATGGTTGTGCATAGAGTAGATTAATAAAGATGCATTCCAAATTTAACTTCTATAATTTGTTTTGTTTTATCTTGTCAATCAATATTAAATATAATAGAAACACAGATATCTACGTTATTATATAAGCCAGTTCTTTTTTTTTTGTTTTTACATTTTTCAAAGAATTAAGAGATTTAATATCAGAGCTAAAATTGTAAGTAACAACTTAGTTTTATCTAATATATCACTTCAAATAATGGTTTCTTTACTAATTAGTGGAAGATGTTTTGATTGCTTGAATAGAAGATTTTGAGTTTGAGCCCATATGAATGTAAGAAAGATCTCCCAAAAAAACTATCTAAATTAGACCCAACAACAAGGGTGAACGAGCGGGCGGGGCTACCCGGGGGCAACCCGTGCCCCCGGGTACTCTCGTTGGAATGAATATAAATTCATTTCTTGAGCATCAAGTAATCATTATTTGATGTTACTCTATAGTTGAAATAACAAGTATGCTAAGAGATTATTTGATGCCATTTTGTAAATTGTCCATCAACATTTTTCTTTCCAAAATTTATCAAATTTTTTCTTATTGCCGTTAATATTATGTTTTATGTGAAGCAGCATTTGTTCATCACACAGCCATAACTATAGATACCCTATCAAATATCTTGTGTCCATACTTTTTTATATATCTATATTGATATTTATTTATTTATTTAAATTAAAATTATTTTATTATTATATCTTTTCTAAGTTACATTCGTGGTAACATGCGTAGTTAAAGTGGATGGAGGGAGTTACACGAGAGTATATGAGATTGATATTTGATATAAACTCATTATAGTTGTTTATATCTTTTTATTATTCCTACTTATCATTGTTATGCAAGATCATAAGTTTTTAAATAAAATATATTTGATTTAATATCATGATAAAAAACAATGTTTATAATATTTATTTACTTTGTTAATCATTTAACATCTGTTTTTTAATTTCTTATTTAGATTGATTTTTTATAATATTTAATAATATATTATTATAGGATTATACTTACATCAACTTTCTTATATTAATGATATTATATATCCCATTTTTCTATGTTGATTTATAATTAAATGATAATATATTAAAAATAGAATACATATTACATGTTATTGGAGAGATGATAGTACGTGGATATAAAGAACTTGACACATGTATTTTTTTTATTATATTATTTTAATATATGAATATATTTTATTAATTTAATAAAATTATTTAATTTTAATATTCATTTGTTTCATACTTTATCCAATTATATCCTTCCAATTTACTTACAGATAATTTTCAAGATGCTAAATATAAATTTTTTCATTAAACATTTTTCATCAAAGCAGATTTTTTTTAATAAACCATCCCCGCCCAAACGTCTTTCCCTTTTCCGTTCGCGCTCGTTCACTTCAAATAAACCATCACGGCACTCCCTCGCTCCCTCCCTCGCAGACGGCAGTTTCGCTAATCGCATATACCAGTCGCACGGCACTCTCTCACAGACGGCACCGGACACGGTGGTTTCAATCCCATCTTCCGCTCTCTCGCCGACGCAAGTCTCTCTCCGTCTCTCACAGACGGCAGTTTCGCTGATCGCAGATAGCAGTCGCACGGCACTCGCCCATTCCGGTAGAAATTACTTACTTCATTCTTTTCCCTGTTGTTTCCTGAAACTACTGTCGCTTCTCCTTCTTCTTCCTCTTTGGTGTTCCAACTTGCAGTCGTTCTTTTCCCTCTTTTCCTGGGTTTTGAGGAATCTCAGTTCTTCATTGTTATAATCAAAATTATTTTGTGGGCTTTTTTTATCATGTTAGTTTTTATTACATTTCTTCATATCTTTATAGATTTCTCTGTGGAATCCAATATTAACGTCATCCTCACCATCCTTTGGCTAATCATCAAGTTAGGATTCTCTTCTTTTAAGAGGATTAATGGAGAAGAACATGTGCGACGTCGTAGACTACTACAAGATACTTCAAGTGTCACGTAAAGTGAATAACGATGAGTTAAAGAAGGTGTACAAGAATTTGGCCATGAAGTGGCACCCAGATAAGAATAATGAAAGCCTCATGAAGATGCAAGAAGCAGAGGCTAAGTTCAAGCAGATAAAAGAGGCCTTTGAGGTTTTAGCTGACCCTACAAAGCGAAAGATTTATGACTATAGCCAAACAAGTCCTCTTAATAATAATAACTATAATAATAATAATAACAATTATTATTATAATAAGCCAAATACTAGTAATACTACTGCCGCTACAACGAGGAGGAAGCGTATGGCCTTTGGCGTTGGTTCTGATAATCAATATCCTGTTAACTTTGAAAATACTAAAGACATGAAACCATTGGTATCAGAACACAAACTTGTTTTAAGTTTAGAGGATCTTTACAAAGGATGCCAAAGAAGATTTGTGACACCTTCTATTTTCCTCCTATTTACTTATTATAGATCATTTAGGAATCACTCTTGGGTTTTGGATAACTCAATTTGGGCTTTCTATGTGAACTTAAACTTTTAGAAAATTGGAAAAACGTGGTTACTATTCACATGCTCTTTTCCATATTTTTGGCCCAAATTTAAAAAATCATAATTAATTCTAGAAAAATCAAAACTGAGTGATTCTAATTTCTAAATTTTTCTTATTAAGTGAACTATAGGGGAAAAATACTCATGGGTTCCAATTCTTGCCATTTGATACAGTTTATTCAAAAATCACATGCTGTCTGAAATGGTTCACTCCAGTCTTCCAGATTTTACCTCAATCTTTGAAAATCATAACTCTCAAAATACACATCCAAATTTCGCAAAATTTATATCATTTTAAAGTTTAGAATGTGTAGTTCCTGATTGGAAAATTTCAGCCCATTTGGAGCTCGTTTTCTATTTTTAACTGTCACTTGAAACATATTTATTTTCAGGGCCTTTGGAACCTCTTTAGCTTTGAAAACCAATTTTCTTAAAAATTCACCAAAACATCTTTTTGGTTCATTAACACTTCTTAAACATGCATGACTATTCCCTTACCATTCTTGGTCACTTTTAGCTCATAATCATGCATACTTCATCACCCATTCACATGATACTTTGTAGAAGTTTAGGTTACAAACATAACAATAACTTCAAAAAAATATGCATTTAACCATTTACACCAAAACATGCAAGCAAAACATCATCTTCAAGCATCATTAACCTTTTCCTTACCCTTGCTTGAGCTTGCACCTACATGGTTAGTGGGTGGGGGATGAGATTTGGGAATCCCAATAGCAAAACCACATAATCATAACATAGTAAATGTTCATACATGACTTTATGGCATGTGTATGAATACATAAACATGTGACACATCAAACTTCACTTTAGCATGCATATGACCATACCACAAAAGTCACATTTCATACACAAATCATGCACTTTGCTCATCATAAAAGTTCATGTAACATTC
>JANTPZ010028834.1:5264-15793 GCA_025593235.1 Vachellia pachyceras
ACTGAGTTTTAATATTTGAACCCACTCAAATTATTTACACTTGTAAGCTTGTTGTCATTTGTTTGAAAATAAAAAATTGCCCCCACTGGTCCAGGGTCCTGGCTCCGCCACTGGCACAAGCTAAGGTTGTAGTCTTACAAAACAATATACTAAAAGAAAATTGAAAAAAAAATTGAAAAGAGAAGAGAGAGAGAGAGAGATTAGAAGATCTAGATTTGATTGGTGTTATGGCCTACTATTCAAAGCCGATTTCATTCAGCAACGCGAGCCCTTGCTGCATTTAAGAGCTCCAGCTGTTGTTGTTATAGAATTAACCAAAGAAGATGATTTTGCAGACAAGCTCGAAGCTCGAGCATAGCTCGAAGATGATCCCTTCCCGGACGGTGTGAAAAAGGCACCGTTTAGCATCAGATCCCCTGAAGACCTCCAGTTCCAGTTCTTCCACACACTCTCCGGCGAAATCTCCCTCTTGGTCACCTGAAAATTGACATTATTATTTAACCAAACAAGCCATTAGATATACATACATGTGAATTCAATTCATGAACATTCAGATTCATTTGATTTAACTTTCTCATACCTCTTTGAAGGTTCCGTCATTAGGAGCCCAAAACCTATTCCCTTGACTGTTTATAGTTGGATTAGCACTCCCTCCTATCGCATACATCCCCCATTGAGTATAATCGTTGTTCACCACATGGAAGTACCCATGCCTGCATCTAAAAGTACACAAAATTTGGATCCATCAACCAACTGAAACCGATTCAAACCTTAGTTTCGTCGAAAAGAGAAAGAGAGAGATCAGAAGGTTAATTTGTTACCTTGGCATTCTCTGGACCAACCCTTTACCGAAATGGTTGAAGGCGATGCTGACCTGCATGTTCTTGTCCTGCGTGTAACTGTCGCTGTGACCAAGAAGCATCACCTTGTTATGGCGAGTCATGTAATTGTTCGAGATCGTGATCGCCGTCGATCCATGGATCGCGTCGATGAGTCCGTCTTGGCAGTTCCAAAGGGAACAATGGTCAACCCAGATGTGGCTTCCTCCGAAGATGGAGACTCCGTCGCCGTCCGACACCGTCCGCCACCCGTAATGAGTCGGAGAATCTCTCACGTAGGCGTTGCCTCCTCTTTTACAGTCGTGGATGTTGATCCCGTGGATAATGATGTTGGTCACGTACTGTATTGTGATGCAAGGACCGCCCGAGATGTGGACGTTGGCTCCCCTGCCATCGATGGTCTTGAAGGAGTTCATCATGAGCTCTTGTTTCAGCTTGATCACCATGCCCTTCTTGAAGATGATCCAGAGTGGCTCCTTCTGTATCACGCCGTATCTGAGGGTTCCGGGCTTGGGACTCACCGGGTGGTCGCCGGGGTCGGTGACGACGTAGAATTTGCCGTCTCTGCCTCCAACGGCGTTCTTTCCGAACCCAATGGCGCAATCTGCGAGACGCTTCCTGTTTTTTTCCCAGTTGCTATCACACCTCCAACAATCATCAATAGGGTTCCCAGTTGCACAAGAAAGAAACGCCAAGTTTCTTCTCGACGAATTGATGCTCCTGCAACATATAACAATTAAAACAGAGTTTAATTAATCTATAAGTTACTGATACGAGCAACATCAGAAAAAATTAGAACGGTGGGCATTGTGATTATTCTGGGACATACTTGTGTACTTGTTCGACTACTAATTCTGGATCTTGAAGTGGAGAAGAGACAATGGAGGAAGGAGCGAGAACTAGGAGAAGAATTATGAACGAGAATGGAAGCGCCATATCTGTGTGAAGAAGCTGAAATTATGATGCAGAGAGAGAGAGAGAGATTGTGATTTTGTGAAGAAAGGATGATGACAATGAGATGTTTATATAACGAGAAAATTAGATTATTATAACAAGTTAGTGTATGGATAAGAATTGTTTATGGGTTCGGTGCATGATTAGGCTAGCGTAAACCTAATATTACTGGAATTGTACGTACTATGTCCTTACAAAATACACATTTGACTAATTTGATTCCTGGAACCTTAATTTAAATTGCAATGTGAAAGATGAATATGGAATAAATTAAGAATAACTTGAATTATAACTCACATGCTGTGGGTATTGTTATTAGTGTATATAACTAACTAACTAACTAACTAACTAAACGCAGCATGTGTTTAATTGAAGATACCGCTGACTATTGGTAAGTCAAGACATTTGGAAGCATACGTTTACACACACGTAGTTGTAACGTATGATATCGGAAATTAGTTAGAATTAGTTGAATCCATACTTAGAGGGAAGAGTTAATCAAATTTAGATCGCCTAAATTTAATCTGAATAGTTTGGATTTGATTTTTTAATGATGATTTTTTCAATAAGAAGGTTAGTTAGTGAACATGCAATAGTTATGAGATTGTCTTGAGGAAAGTTATATTTCAAAAATGATAACTTGCAGTTTGGAAATGAGGTATGGGTTTATATAATGTATTTTAGACCCAAAAATTCGTTATCTTATAGTCTCTAACGTTTCGTAACTCCTTCTTTCAAAATACATTTTGAATAAAAAACTCTCTTTTGACAGAATAAATGCAATCTAAATTAAACATTTATTTAAACATAAATACATTATATTAATATGTATTCTATATGTATTTTTCAACAACTCGTAGGATATAACTGTACGTTGTATTGCGGTGGAGCAATTACCAAAGCAAGTTGAATCATGTTGCTTTGGTACTTCTAATTCTTTAGCGTATATCTCTCTCCAGCTAATAGTCATTTTAACTAATCAATTAACTTATTAAATCTGTTTTAAATTGAACTCAAAGAATTCAATTGGAGACATGTTAAATGACGTTTTGAAATAAAAGGAAAAAAATATAAATAGCCGCATTTAAACATTAATCATGAGATAAAATTGGTGTTATGCTCCATTTTATTCTTATTATAAGAACATTCTAACCGATACATACAATTAAAAACAGTTAAAAACATAAAATTTATGATGAAATTCAAATGATTTACAATATTACTCTTATTAATTGCATTACACTAAATTCTAATGTCATATTAATTTTTACTCTCAACCAGTGTTATTAAATATGGGTTTATTATATTTAGTAATTATATTCTATAATTAAATAAATTTTTATCCTTCTTGTACAATTTTTCTTCAGGATTTTGTTTTGCATATCATATCTTTTTTTCCCCTATTTGAGGTTTTGCCAACTTTGTTGGGTATCATATCTGAAAGACTCGAAAGTGGGCCTCACTGGTGAAAAATTAAAATCCCTTATCTTATCTTATCTTATCTTCGGAAGGATTAATTGCGAGCACGAAAAATATCGGATAAAATGATTAAACTCATTAATTCACTTTCTAAATTTATAAAAAAGAAAAAAAAATGATAGAATAGGGATGGCTTGACGATGATGGGAGGACCTAGAATGTGATGACGTGGAATATTGCTGACTTTTACGGCTCCATATTCTTTTTTTTTAGCCGATGGCTCCATATTCGTTCACACAATGGAAACAAATTATTATTATTATTAGGGTTTTGTATAATCCGCTGTAAAGCTCCACATGGCATGTCCGTACTATCCGCTAATGTCCCACGTGGATGACTTTACGTTGGAAAGTGCCGGCTGACTCTTAAATTCAAATAAAAATTAAAAACATAGCAATAAAAAGTTATTCTCATTGATAAAGAATTTCCTAATTTGATGAGTTTGAATTTCAATACCGACGTGACGTGAGACATCATTAATGAGAAATCTGTAAATGCATTTGCAAACACTCTCTGAATTTAGATGTATATCTAGATTCTCGGAACCAATCAAAGATAGTTAATAAATCAAATAAATAGTAATAAAATTAAATCATTAAATTGGTACTATTTACCATTTTTATTTGTGTCTGTATAAATATTTCTGTCAATAAGTTATTTTAAAGCTAAGTAAAATTATTTTGTTGAGAAGAGTAGGAGCAACATGTTATATTTTTAATCCACCGATGTTAATTAATTCTAATAAAATGAGACTTATTTAACTCATTATTTAGGTTATACTAAATGGTCAAGTTAACTTTTCTACTTAACAATATTATTCACATGCACATATATGTTCAGTGGCAACTTGTTTTGCATTTTAAGATTAAGATAATTAGTAGTGCCATTACTATATATATATTATAAGATTAAGATAATTATAAGATGTTTGTACAAATAATTATTAGTGCCATCACTATATATATATATATATATATTTTATTCCTTTAAGGCTGAGTTTTTAATTTGCCGCCTTTGTGGATATGCTGATTTCACGCTACCTAATATTTAAATACTTATCCCTCCTTTTTTTTAAATATAACGTCTATTTCAAAGTTTGAGTTTGGTATTTTATATATATATATATAGACACACACACAACACACACCTCTAATAATAATCTCCCATGTTAAAATTTTCTTTCCTATAATACCCCTATTTATCAGGATATTTTTATTTCTCCAATTAATTACAGCTTTTTTAACACAATAAGAATGAAGAACCAATCTATCTATTTTTAATCTTACAACTTAGTCAAGAGGATGTTATATATATATATATATTCAGATCAAAGAATATTGCTTTGTGTAAATAAGCGTCTTTTGGAAGAAATCCTTGATCATGAAAAATCAACTAAAGAGTTAGTGATTACCATTGTTTGTTGAGAAAGAAGAGACTTGTGAGAAAAATTTGAAAGACGCCTTTGAATTTTTTTTAAATTTATTACAGATCTAATGATTTAATTGTTCTTCTTTAATTCTGTTAGTTGAAAATGGCTTATATGGTACTCCTACGTCCTGATTCTATGGGCTAGTAAGGATGTTGTTCTTTTTTTTTTTTCAATACAGTGAGGATCTTGTTATTCTTAACCCTAAATATAAAACATCTATCCATTTTATCTATGATATTTATCATTTTTCACAAAGAAAATTTATTTAACTTATAAACTAATTCATAATATAATTTTATTTTAGGATATCAGATCATATTTCTACTAATTAATTTATTTATTTTTCTCTGTTATTTGAAATTTATTTAGCTTCTTTAATTTCTCTAAATCTAGATTAGTTAAGCACTCCCCCTATCCTTTCAATAAGAGCCCTTTTAAAACATTTTCAAATCTTTTTTATGAGAAACTTTAATAGTTTCAGTAAGCATTAAAAAGAAGTTTTCATATGTGCCCATATTAAATGAGTAAGGATAACGAGAAAGTAAAAAATTTAATATGATATTGGAATTAACAAGAGTAATATTTGAAATCAATTGAATTTTATGACAAATTTAATATCCTTAACAACTTTTATTGGTACATGCAAATCAACTAGTTAGAAAGCTCTTATAACAAGAACTTTGTGGGGTAAATCTTATATCAAACATGAGCATATATATCTTTTTGATGGAAGGGACAAGGGAGTACCACATAGGAAATGTGATGTTAATTAATTAGTAGGACTAATTAATTAATTAATTAATTAATTAATTAATTAATTAATGTTGTACGTTAATGGTACGTTGACATAAGGATTAATTGTTGACGTAGTAGGATGTATATGCTTCATTGTAAAACAAGAAAAGGAATAGAATGAGAATGAGAGTAGGGAATAACCCTTGATTCTCGGAAATCGATTCCCTAATCATATGCAAATCCGGCCTACCTTTCGACTCAAGCATTTCTATATTCACGTATTCCACTTTGCCTCATGTGGTTGGCCACTAGGCTTGCGTAGTAACGATGATAACAATAATGATAATAATTACATGATTTCTTCTAACAAAATATGATTCAATTGGTAATGAATTAACTTATACCGTCTATAAGAGTGTGAATTCAAATTCCACTGCCGCTATGAGAATTTTATTAATGGATGATTTTTGAGTACTTTTGCAAGTCTTCTTTGCACTGGAGGCATGTCCTAATCCTGTTCATCTCGCAACCCAGTTCATCTAAATAAAGTTAAGGCATTTGGTTTTTTTTAAGAAAAGAATTTAGAATCTAACACCATGAAATTTTTTCCATAGACATGTGTATTCTAAAGTAATTTTTGATGAAATTTCGCCCTTATTATATTTTTCTCACTAGTAAGAAGTATCATAAACTTATGATATTAAGTAAGTGCTATTGAAAAGTTATTTTAGAGTGTTGAATGCATAAAAAAATTACTTTAAGATACTAGATGTAACTAAACAAATATTTTAAGGTGATAAATATATATATTGAGTGCTACTTCAAAAGAATCAAGGTGTTTGATGTTACTTAATAAAAATAAAACAAAGTCTAGGAAAGGTTAGATTTCGAGCTTATTACAAGAGATCAAATGGCTCAAAATATTTACAGATATATATTCAATGATTACTTCCAATTAAGTAATTAACAGTGAAGTTCAAATTTATGCATTTATAGAATATACGGGTATTATGAGTCAACATTAATCAGATTATGTTTATTATATTTTGATGCAATTTAGACGGTTTCAAATAGATATATGTAGTTAAGATTTTTTTTTTTGCCAACTAGTCAAGATTTGATTATTTAATCATAATTTTTTGAATATCAAATTCATTTTTTTTAAAAAAAAGTGACAGTGAAAAATTATGTAGATTTATTATAGATTTTCATATATGAAAATAAAAATATATTAAATATATAGTAATAATTAAATATGAATTACATATTTGATTTTAATTCAAATGGTTTATATTCTTTATGAGCAGGGAATCCAGATTAAGGGGAAAATAATGCTTAACAACTCATAGGAACTCACAATAATATATCTTATTTCAGTACTAATCATCATATGAATCAATCATTCTCTAAAAAACTCAAATAGAAAGGAAAGCCATTAATTATCACAACATTGGTGGTATTGGCACTTGCGATTTGAACAAGTCATGTGGTGCATATATATATATATATATATATAGTATAAACAATTGGAACCCAAGGTGCTTATTCTGGCGATTAATTGCCTAAACTACAAAGTGGATGAATCGTATATGAATCCCACTATATTAGAAAAGACTTGTAGGAAAACACATTCTAATTGCAAAGCATTAATAATTCGAATTAATCATTTGCTTGGATGCCTAGCTATTAATAGAATCCAGAAAAAGTGTTGGATATCGGATGATCCAAAAGATTATGATGAAAAAAAAGAATACACACAATTGCAAGTGTGAAATGAAAACACAGAGAATGAAGAGAATGAATGATTAATAATGGGGTCTAGTTAACCACCTTAATGTGAGGCATGAACATGCAGGCGACAAGAGTATTTGTCAAACCCAGCATGTGATTGCATTCTCTTAAAAGAATAAAATTACAATATTGGATAAGGAATTCACACTTAAACCTGACTTTTAATTAATTTGTCATGAACACCCCATGTGACCAGCTAGCTACTCCCCCCCCCCCAATTACACTTTCAATATGATTATATTTTGTTCTTTTTAATCTGTTCATTTAGCAATCATGAGTATCTAATCTGTTTTTTGCTTTGAGAGCTTCAGACTTTTCAGGAAAAATACATAATGGTAGGGCATCCCATTATAGTTAGCAGTGTTTTTTGCCAGAAAGATATAGCTCTATTGTAATGATATAGGCTCAAATGGTTGAATATATAGATATGGAGGGCTAAAATGTGAATCATAATGGCTCAATGAGAGCACAACTTGGAAATAATGATCAAAAGCAATTCTGAACTATATATAATTATAAATAACATATTGGGAATATTTATCAGACATTTTCATAATGATCTTGATAATATATGTTAACATGATTTGAATAATTCATAATATATATATCTGTGTGTGTGTGTGTGTGTAAAGTAAGGGAAACATTTTGAGACAATATGATATCAAAGACAGTTTTTCATCCTTTTTGTAACTAGTAGTGGAGCGAGTGGTCACCTCTCAGTTTTCAATTTCTTTATTAGTACTCCCTTTTATGCTTAATACAATATTCATTTTGTAGTTTAATTTTGTCATTAAAATAGATCTTGTATCAAGAATTGGATGTATACTCCATTCGGTTCACAATATAAGCTGATTTTAGAAGGATTATTCAGTACATAATATATAAAGTCATTTGCAGAATGGTTAATGTTTGTTTGTCAATTTTGATCTCATAATTAATATATAAATATGATTCCTTATATATATATTCTTCCTCATTCAAAACCTCATTTAACATTAGTAAAAAATTTAATTTAAGACAGATTTAATGAGTTAATTATCATTTTTTAATTATAGTTAATTAGTTAGAAGCAGCTTTTATTGTGAATGTTTTGAAAAATATTATCATCTTCCACGTATTGAATACAAATCACTTGTTTTTTTTCTTTTGAAATCGACAAATTAATTAATTAAGAGGACCTTATATTAATGATAGAGGGAGTAGATTTTAATTTATATTTTCCAGCCTCTCCAAATTTATGCAAACTTTGATATTGGACCTCATCAAAACTAAATATGTTGGTTTCGTCTTTGTCTGTAACTAAATTTCTTGATGAGAAAGAGTTTCATGCTGTGTATTTTATTGGCTTTTCATGCAATCTAAGCCATGAGAAACTTGAAGGGAGTGAATTTAAGCGGTAGATTTTGTTTGTTTAAGTTAATCAAACCATTGATTACGGAACATTACATAACTAGATAACTAGATTATATGTGGCCACAGATCATGCAAATTAGATAGAAAGTGAATGTGTGTTCAATGATTGGACCACATGACTTGATGGCCAATACATACCAGGAAAAGGAATATGGCTTTATATACATTATTAGCATCTTCCCTCTTATATTCAGCTTTTCTTCTCAAAACAACAGATGGGAAAGCTAGCTAGCTTTAATTTTAAACTTGAGTTGTATTGGAATGCTTCAAACCTACACATCAAACATGGATATTAATTCATGAAGTTGAACTAATGGGTTCTTTCATGCAAACAGGTGAAATCAGATTTTACCTTTAACAGACCAAGCATGTGTTGTAACTAATGGGTTTGAGCCTAGCTTCCTGTATAGTATAATTCATATTTGTCCAACGTAATTTATAAGGTAAATATGTGATAGAAATTTTGTTTCGCCTTACTTGAACGTGTTTCTCCAACGACATCCCAAATGGGCTAATAGACTTTTTCTCTCACACACATTTATTGTTTGTAATTAAGTTTAGTCAATATTTTAATTTACGACATTTGGTAAGTTGCAACATATACAAACGATCGAAATGAGTAAATAATAAGCATATGTTTTGAAAAGTATCATAAACTCTCTGTGTTAATTATAAGTGACTAACTTATATATTTTTCTTATTCCTTCTCTTTCCCACTTTAGTAATATTCAATCAACAAGTTCAACTTTTTAGATCCGAAACTAAATATTCAATGTACTTCTATCTTGTCATTTTTAGTATTTAGAAGTTAATTCTTAGTTTGAATTAAATAATACTCCATCCATCCTTAAGTAAAAATAAATTAACTAATTTAATTAGATTAATGAAAATAGTTTAGTATGATATTTCTTAAATACCATTATTTAAAACTAAATCATCACTTTTCATTTTACATAATGATCTTTCATTTGTTTGACACTAGTTTATAGAATATTTTTAAAATGAATTTCTTATGCATTTAAATTGATTTTTTCACCATCAAGAGATATGTTAGTTCATAGATTTAAAATAAATTTTTATGTGTATAATTTCATTTTTTTCTATTCTTTTATTCCTTGATTTTTTAGATATTAATTTTTTCTATTAAGTGAACATTTATTTGATTGGGTAAAATACAAATTGAAGCGGATGTCTTTCTAGCCATGAAAAAAACAACGAGATTGATATTTTACTGAACTATTTTTTCAGTGGAAAAACTCAGTCACTTTGAGTGAGTATTAGCTGCATAAAACTACCGAATTAGATTGATCCTGAAAGAAGATGGACAATAACTCAGATAAAAAAAATTGTGTTCGTTTTGCTAAAATATCATATTTAATCATGTGTATATCATTAATTTATTACTCAAATCAATATTCTAACTTGCATGGTAGGGATGAGAATCATAAAGCTAATTGAAACGTTTTTTTTATTGATACAATTATTTGATTGTGTTATATCTTAGTAATATCCGGCTCCATTGGGAAGCTTTCTATCACATGTGTTTTTCCTGCATTTATATAAACTCAAACTTAAAACTTATACATAAGAGTTCAAAAAGCTCATGCCATTGATATATCAAATCTGCTAGATATGCACACAGTGCCTTATCTTATGCAATAGGTGTTGGGGCTTGTGATGTGCCCAATCACTAAATAGTCATCTTTTGCTAGAAGACAGATGATTCGAGCTAATGAAGTTCAAGGTTACAATCACTACCAGAAAAATCGAAATTAGCGACGGAATTAGCGACGAAAAAATCAGTTTTAGCGACGGAAAAATCAGATTTAGCGACGGAAAAAGTCCGTCGCTAAATCCGTCGCTAAAATGAGGGTCGCTAAATTTAGCGA
>JANTPZ010029129.1:3373-30568 GCA_025593235.1 Vachellia pachyceras
TTTAAAAAAAATTAAAATAAAAAATCTGGCGGGTTGGCGGGCTGGCCCGCCAACCCGCCGTGGCGGGCTCGGGCTGGGGATTCCCAGCCGCCACCTGGGAGGGTTGTTGACGGGCTGGCCCGCCCAGCCCGCCAACCCGTGCGGGCCAGCCCGCAACCCGCGGGCTGGCCCGCATTCCCAACCCTATCGATAGGGCATTGTGGAAGGTGCTGTCATGGGATGAATGAGGCTCATCTTTAATTTATTATCACAAACTCTCATTCCTGTATTATTGCACACACACTTCTTCATTCGTTCGTTCATATTCATTAAATGGAAATTTTTTGAAGCGACATATTTTTTCGTCGCTAAATAGCATTTTTCTAGTAGTGAAACAATACTCCCTCCGGTACTAATTACGTCCAGCCTTTGTAGCCTAACTAAGATCAATCACCTCTAATAATGGTTTTTTAAGCGTGAGGCTTATGATCATGTTATAAATAATGTGTACATGAATGAAGAGTCTCATGTATTTCAGATCGTAGGATCCAAGTGCATATTCAATGACATGTGATCTTAGACTAGTGAATAAGTTAAAATGAGTGGAGTAGAGCACAGCGGATGGTCATCGGAGATAAATCAAGCAATTTTCTCCTACCATTCACTATAAAAAAGACATCCATTCTGAACTATTAAAAGAAATTGCTACAAGTTGGTCACATTATAGTGGTTTTAGGCAAGTTTTTCTTTTTCTATTCCATTCGCAATTCAGTGAGCCCTACCATATTAAAACATACATAACCCCATGATTGTTCACTGAGATCCTTAAATGAGTCATTATTTTTTTGGTGAACAATATTGTCACCGTTTGAATAGATCTTTAATAAAAATATTGTTAATAATTATATAAAAACTAATACTACTACCTGATTTTTTTAAAAAAGATGACCAACTAGAAAAATCTCAAATTATCCTAGTCATTAGTGCACTTCTAGAAGCTTTCTTTGGTCCTTTTTTATGGAAGCTTTTTCAATAGTTCCAATAATCAAGATAATTAGAGAGTAAAAATTATTGGGATCTAAAAAATTGGCATGGCTAATAAGGATAAAACAAGGGGTTTTCTCCATCTCTGCTAGGGCTTTATCTTGCACCGTCAAGTATGGAGTGATAAATCTTCTAGATCATCAATCTTTCCCTCATCCTTGGAGGGTTTATTCTTCTTGTCTGTGTGGTGTGGCCCTCAGGTGCACTAGTTTCAAAGAGGTTCTTTGATGGGGCAATCAGGGCGACGAAGTGGATAGTCACACATAGGCTTGTATTCCTCAATCTAGTGTGATGAACTCCGATAGTGATCTCCGATGGATACCTATAGGTTCATGGGAGGCGATGGATGGGTTGAAGGGAAGGCAATATAGACTCAATTTTGAATGGAAGGCATCGTCAGACAAATTGATGGATGGGAATTGGGGCTTTTCAGTTTATGTGAGGAGACCAGAGGAAGTAGTACAGAGAAGATGAATATGAGCGCTATCGATCCTTAGGTAAGTGGTTCATTCAAGACTAAAAAAGTTCATAGTAAGTTGTTTTAGGATTGAGTTTCAAGAAGGGTAATGTGGCTTGAATTGTTGCTAGATACACCATATTGAGTAATGCTAATTATATAGAAGTGTTGAAATCAATGAGTTTTTATTAAGAAGTATACTTTCTAAACCATGTATAAAATAAACGGTTTAGAAAGTCTAAACTCATTCAAATGAGTTATAAGTTCATTCGAATGAGCTTTAAGTTCATTCAAATGAGTTTAGACTTTATAAAGTATGCTTTTTAAACCATTTATAAAATACATGGTTTAGAAAGTCTAACTTTAAAATGCTACAATTTCTTTGTTTAAATTTCAAATTTGACAAATGACATATTGTTGGAAAGCCCTTTGAGTCTACTTTCAAATGAGACAAGTTTCTGAACTATTGGATATGTGGTTTGAGAGGTATCATCAAAAAACAGAACATATATCAGGAATATGTTTATTCATGATATATGTTAAGTTTTTTTGATGACATATGTCAAAACCATGGCGTGTGAAACCGGATCGGACCGGCCGGTTCGAACCAGAAACCGGCGAACCGGCCAAAAAACCAGTCCGGTTCAGTGGCTGGCTCCGAGTCAGTATGGCCCTGGTCAACCCGAATTAACCTGGGAGTAACCCGTCTAAACTGCCGAGTTGGGCGGTTCAGACGGGTTACTTTTTTTGAAATGGATAAGGGGCGAAATGACGTCGTGTTGTCCCTTAAAACATTAAAAATTAAAATAAAGCACGTCGCCGGCCCCTCTGCCCCACCAATCGACGACGCCGTTTCGTCCCTTCAAATATTAAAAATTAAAAATTTGTTTTCCTTTCCACTTTTACTTTTTCACCCCTGATCTCCTTCGTCGTTCGGACGCCTTTCCTCTTGCCGGCAAAAGTATTCTGAAGGCTTCTCCTCTTGCCAGTGACCTGTTTCTTTCTCGTCTCAGTTGATCGTTTCTCTTGTCCGTCTTCGTTTATTCGTTTTCGTATTATTCACCTAGTTTCTCCGAGATTCCTTCTGACCTCTGCTCTACCTTGTCCGGTTCTGTTGCCTCTACCTCATCGTTGGTTCTTCTCTGGTATGCCCTCATTTCCTTTGGCAATTTTTTCAGTTTCTGCCGCATCTAAAACCCTAGTATTCGTCTGTGATGGTTTAAAATCGTTGTACTGAAATGTGACTCTGTTTTAGTGTGTTTATCTCTGATCACCTGTGTAGCATTGAAGAATGTCTCCTGTTTGGGGAATGAGGGTATTCGTCTGTGATGGTTCATCGTTGGTTTACCTGTGTAACGACCTATTCCTTTCTTGCCTAATGTCTTAATTATCTGTGATTCTTTGAAAACCTTCAATACATCACCTCTTTTGTCGAGGAAATTTGGATTCTAGGAGCCAATCAAGATGATATAGTGGCACTCAAAATGCCTAAAGGCAGGGATATAGCTATGTGTTTGAAAAACCAAAGGATATCTAACTAACTTGAAGTTTTAGCTATATGAACTTGTATAAATCATCAATGACATCAATTTTGCCATAACTCCCAACCACCATGCGAAATTTGGGGTTTTTAAATAGCATGGTATCTTACCATCTCATATCATGGTATTCAATGTGCTAGTGAATGTTAGTTAATGGCTCCTCAGTTGCATTTTCTACCAGTGGTTTTTAGCCCAATAGTTACATAAAGAGAAATTTGTGCATTTATGGTTATTTTCATATCCTTATGTTATATCTAAATTTATTGCATCTTATTCTAGTGGTTATTTGCATGTTTGACTGGGATGATCTAGGCATTCTAAATGCTATTCCATCGATTTTATAGTGGTCATTTGCTTCCAATTCTTGCTGAAAAGAGTTTATTGTATTCTTTGTGCAGCTTGTCAAACTTTCTCGCACTCCAAATGTTTGGGCTACCTTATGCTTTGTTTGTAGATTTTGTTTATTCTTTGAGGGAAATTTTCGTATGCTTTGCTGCTAGCTTTAGCATAAAAGATTAAGTACTCTGCTTTCTGATTTGAATAATTGAATCTACTTAGTGAAGGTGGTACGCTCCTGCATTACTCATGGATGTCTTCTGAATGGTCTTTCAAGCATTTGATGCATGAAATCTTCACCATACATAGTGCTAATTAGCAACTGACATGTGCTAATTAGAAATGTTATGCATACTCTGTTTAGATAGTGTAGTGTCATATTATTGCTGTTAGCTTGTTATTGTATTGCCTTATAGCTCTTTAACAGTTAGGGTATTTATGAATGCAGATTAGAGAGCAGAGTGAATTCACGTACAACCCTGAGTCTATTGCAATGGAGGGTAGCAATCCTCAAGTTCCTCATGATACACAATTACCCAATAACCCTATTCCTACAACCATCAATCCTGAGTCTAGTAATATGTGACCCTACTTGGTAATATGTGTCAGTTAAAAAAGAGGGGAAAGTCAACGTTTATACATGTCTTTTATGTGCTTCAAGTTATAGAGGAGGTGGGATAAATAGGTTGAAGCAACATTTGGCTGGTGTTAATGGTCAAGCCAGTTCATGTAAAAAAGTTCCTCATGATGTATGTGTTAGAATGAAACAATCTTTGGTAGAGGGTGCAAAGAAGAAACCTGCTCCTAACGAAGAGGAAGATACCAATATGGATAAAGAAATTGAGGAACCGAGTGCTTCAAAGAGGAAAGCAATTGATGTCGGGAGAGTTGACAATTATTTTGCACATAGAACAACTCCTGATTCACAACCAAGCATCAAGAGTGCTTGGGCAAGTAAAGAAGCATTATATAATGCCAAAATGACATTTGCTGATGGGCCTATGTAAATTGTATTCCATTTAATGCATTAAATAGCCCTCTGTTTCAAAAAGCTATTGATGCTGCTGTTGTGATTGGTCCTGGGTTTAAAGTTCCTACTAATTATGAGTATAGATTTAGCTTACTGGGGGATTGTAAAAAAGAATGTCAACTATTGATTGATAGTCAACGGGCCAAATGGAAGGAAAATGGTTGTACTCTTATGGTTGATGGTTGGATTGATGTGAGGCAACGAACATTAATTAACTTTTTAGTCTATTCTGTACATGGCATGGTATTTGAGATCTGTTGATGCTTCAGATTTGGTTAAAGATGCCACCACTTTATTCTCATTGTTTAGTGAAGTTATAGAGTGGGTTGGTCCAAAAAAATTATGCATGTGGTGACTGACAATGTCGCTAACTATGTAGCATGTGGAAGATTGATTAAGGAGAAATATAAAACCATTTATTGGTCACCTTGTGCAGCTCATTGTTTGAACCTTGTTTTGAGAGATATTGCTTCCATGCCTCATGTGTCCGACCTTGCAAAAAATGAAAATAGGTTGACACCAAATTTGGTGGGAAATTGGATTTCAAGAAAAGATGGCACCCAAACATCACTTGAAGGATGGAAAATCGTTATTTTCCATTTCCTTCCTGTTGGAATAGTGATTAGAGTACGTTAGTTGCACTGTTGGAATTTGGTTAGAGTTAGTTGTACGGGTACCACGTCTTACGCAACGGATTATGGATATTGGGTCTATATAAATGAAGACCCAGTGTACTTGTAGACTTACCTTTTTCCATTATTGAAAGAGCATATTATTCAGATAATCACTATGAGATTGACATGGTATCAGAGCCCATAGATTCTAGGCCTCTGTCACCTCCGTTCTTGGGTCACGATGTTCGGAACTTCCATCACGATAACAGAGGCGGTGCTCAGCCTTTACCCTCAGCAAAATCCCTAGCATACCAGGCATGTCTTCCGCATCTTCCAGCCCTTCCTCTAATGGTGATGTTTCTATTTCACAGTCTTTGAACACTGATGCGTTCAACTCCAACTCCGTTCATGATTTGCATTTTAATTATCCCCTTTACCTACATCCATCTGATGCAAACTCCACTGGAATAGTCACCATAGCTCTCATTAGACCAGAAAATTATGTGACTTGGAGTCGCTCCACGCAGCTTGCTCTCGTCGGTAAAAACAAGCTTGGCTTTGTTGACGAGACATGCACCAGAGAGTCACAAGATCCAGATCTGAGGGCACCTGGGATCGCTGCAATGCCATAGTCCTCTCATGGCTTCTTAACTCTATTGACAAATCTATCTCCGGTGGCATCACTTTCTTTGACAATGCAAAGGATGTTTGAGCAGATCTTAAGGACCGTTTTGACAAATCTGACACAACCAAGATTTACAGACTTCATCGCTTGATAAACACCTCCACTCAGGGTACACTTTCTGTCTCTAGTTATTATTCACGTTTGAAGGATCTTTGGGATGAATTGGATAGCTTGGTTTCTCTACCTTATTGCAAGTGCGATAGTTCTCAGATTTATTCCAAGACTGTCCAAGAATAAAGACTATTTCAGTTCTTAATGGGTCTAGATGACACATACCATCACGTTCGAAGCCATATCCTCTTGCTTTCCCCTCTGTCCTCCATCAGCCAAGCGTATTCCATGGTTTCACAACATGAGGCACATCGCATGTTTGGTACTACTGGTTCCACTCCACCTCCAGAAAGCACTGTTGTGGCGATGTGAGGTGGCAAGGGGGAGTCGCGGGTGTGGACGAATGAGCGCTCCAGCCAGAGGCAATCTCGCTAATTCCATTGATGAGTACCCTCACTATCATCGTAAAGGACACAGAAAGGAATAATGCTTTCATCTTATCGAATTTCCTCCTAATTGGAGGCCAAGAGCACTGAAAGGTGAAACAACTAGAGAAAGGACTCAAGATATTGCAGGTATTACTACAATGGTTCAACCAAGTTTGACTCCAGAGCAATATGAAGCACTTCTTAATCTTCTGACTAAAGAATCAAAGAATGACAAACCTGATGTCATTGAGACCAAAATAGGAGCAGTGGGTAATGCCTGAGGTTTGCTTGGTGCTTCCAAATTTTTTTTCCTGTTTGGTTACTTGACTCTGGTGCTAGTAATCATGTGATCAGTAATCTAGGTACTTAGATGCTTGTGAGTCTTATAATGGACCAATTAATCTGTCAAAGTTCCTACAGGAGAAATACTTACTGTCACACATAAAGGAAACATCAAATTTAATGACAATATTTTGCTACAGGATGTGTTATATGCCCCTGGGCTGCAGTTCAATCTAATATCTATCTCACAGTTTACTCTAAGAGAGAATTGTGTGGCATTATTCTTTCCTGATAAATATATTTTGTAGGACATCTTGAGTGGGAGGATCAAGGGGACTGGTAGACGTCACCATGACCTCTATCTACTGGATAGAGAAATAGATCAACACACTTTTTCTCATATACATGATTCATACCTGAATTCTGTTCGTTTAACATGTTCTTTGAATTCCATTAGTAATAACGTTTGGCTTAGGAGACTAGGCCGTGCCCCTTTGCGTGTACTTAAACAATTTCCAGAATTGGAGAAACACCTTATCAGTTTGAATAATACTGATTTTTGTGACATTTGCATTCAATCTAAGTAAACACAATTACCTTTTCCATCTAGCCAAATTGAATCTGTTTCCTGCTTTGAATTGCTTCACATGGATGTATGGGGACCTTATAGAACTCCCACACACCAAGATTTTAAATATTTTTTGACTATAGTAGATGATTTTTCAAGAGGGACTTGGGTGTTTCTTATGAAGCACAAATCTGAAACTGCTCTGCACATTAAAATTTTTACCTTTGTCACCTATCAACATGATGTTGCTGTTAAAAGGATTAGAACAGATAATGGATTAGAATTTGTAAATTCAGAAGTGCAAAATTTATTTCAACAAAAGGGTATATTGCATCAAACATCATGTCCCTATACACCACAACAAAATGGAGTTGTGGAAAGGAAACATAGACATTTACTAGAAGTAGCTAGGTGCTTGATGCTCCAGGTAGCCATGCCATTAAAGTTTTGGGGGGAAGGCATTAAAGCTGCAGCATATTTGATAAACCGAATGCCTTCTAAAGTGCTTGGTTACAAAACCCCTTATGATTTAATTCATGGTAAACCTCCTTTGTTATCTCATTTAAGAGTATTTGGATGCTTGGCTTTTTCCACCAAATTGCATGATTTGGATAAATTTTAGTCTAAAGCTGATCCTTGTGCTTTCATGGGATATTCAACTACACAAAAGGGTTACCTCTTATATAATTTTCGAACAGGACTAATGATGATTAGTAGACATATCTCTTTTGTAGAAAACAGGTTTCCTTTTGCAGGGGGAGAATGTTCTTATCAAGGGGGAAAGGACACAAAGGGGTTGGACCCTTTCCTATACGACACAGCTAATTCTTCCCCAATCTCATACCAGCGTACAGAAAATGGCAAGCATCATCACCATTGAAACATAGTCCCTCAAATTCAAATAAATTTCCAAATAGGATAGCATCTTCACCACCACAAAGTCACGTGAAAGACGCTAGGCAACCTCTAATGGAACCCAAAAGAAAGTCTACACATCTTCGCAGGCCACCTGGTTGGCTAAAAGACTATGAATGCGCAGGTCCTACAGGTGACGTGGCTGGGGAAGAAGATGAAGAACGATCAGGTTCAGATTTAGCTACAAGATCTTTGCAAAACACAGCAAGGGACTTGTTAAATATCCCATTTAGCATTATTTGACATATGCATCTGTATCTTCATCTCATAGACGTTTCTTACAATGCACTGATTCGATTATTGAGCCCAGAACCTTTGAAGAGGCTGCAAAGGATGATAGGTGGGTCGTAGCAATGAAAGAAGAAATCAAGGCCTTGGAGACTAACCAGACATGGGACATTATTGACTTACCAGCTGGAAAAAATCCTATTGGATGCAAATGGGTGTACAAAGTCAAGTATGACTCTTTTGGCAAGATAGCTAAGCTAAAGGCAAGGCTTGTTGCCAAAGGTTACACACAGAAGGAGGGAATAGATTACTATGAGACTTTCTCATGGTGACAGTGAGAGTTGTACTTACTATTGCAGCAGTAAATGGGTGGAATCTCTACTAAATGGATGTGCATAATGCATTTCTTCAAGGGGATTTGGATGAAGTGTACATGAGGATTCCCCAAGGGTTCAACAAGCTGGGAAAGGATAAAGTTTGTAGACTAAACAAGTCATTGTATGGGTTGAAGCAAGCATCACGTTAATGGAACACCAAACTCACACAAGCATTATTAAAAGGGGGTTTCAAACAATCCTTACATGATTACTCTTTGTTTGTTAGAAGAGCCAATGGAGAAGCAATTGTTATATTAGTTTATGTTGATAAATTACTTATAACTGGTAGTAGTGATAAGGAAATAGAAATGACTAAGAAATACCTTCATAGTTAGTTTAAGATTAAGGATTTAGGTGCCGCCAAATATTTCTTAGGTCTGGAAATTGCTAGATCTAGCAAAGGCATAGTACTTAATCAGCGAAAATATGCTTTAGACTTGATAAATGATACAGGGTTAAGTGCAGGAATGCCAGTAGCAACTCCGATGGAATAAAATGTTAAATTGGTTTCCATACCAAGAAAAGGAGCAGCAGAAGTAGTAGAAAAGGAAAAGGAACAGCAGGGAGAAGTAGAAGTAGTAGAAAAGAAAAAGAAAAGGGAAAAGGGAAAAGAAAGGAAGAACAGAACCAACAGAAAAGGAAAAGGAAGAAAAAAGGCTGAGATACATGATGAAATATTAAGGAATCCAAAAGTTTATAGAAATCTTATAGGTAGATTATCTTACTTGACAGTGACTAGACCTGATATTTGCTATGTTGTGCAGGTTTTAAGTCAATTTTTGGTGGGGCCAAGACAATCTCATATGACTGCAGCATATAGAGTCCTCCACTATCTCAAAACAACGCCAGGGCTGGGGATTATTTTGTCTTCTACCAACAAAATGAAGTTAGGGTACTATTGTGATTCAGACTGGGCTGCTTGTGGTGACACTAGACGTTCTGGTACAGGTTATGCGATCAAGTTGGGAGGCTCATTGGTGTCCTGGAAATCAAAGAAGCAGAGTCCAGTGTCAAGATCTTCTGCTGAAGCAGAGTATAGAGCCTTGGGACATGTGACATCTGAGATCATTTGGTTGAATGGTTTGCTCAGAGATCTAAATGTCATCACCCTAGAACCTGTTGTATTGCACGTGATAGTAAAGCAGCAATACATATTGCTAGCAACCCTGTATTTCATGAAAGGACAAAGCATATTGAGATAGATTGTCACTTCGTGAGGGAGAAACTACAGCAAGGTTTAATTATTTTGAGACACGTAAGGTCATCCGACCAATTGGCAGATATTTTTACAAAGGCTTTAGGACATGAAAGTCATCTGTATCTAGTGAGCAAGTTGGGAACTCATAATTTGTACCATCCCAACTTGAGGGGGAGTGTTAGGAATAGTGATTAGAGTACGTTAGCTGCACTGTTGGAATTTGGTTAGAGTTAGTTGTATTAGTACCATGTCTTACGCAACGGATTGTGGATAATGGGTCTATATAAATGAAGACCCAGTGTACTTGTAGACTTACCTTTTTCCATTATTGAAAGAGCATATTATTCAGATAATCACTATGAGATTGACACTTCCAATATTGCATACGCATACCCGACACTCAGAAACTGTATATGCTTTTTGTTAGACCTTTTACCATAATAAATAAACCCAATTCATGAGAAAGCAATAAAAATAAACTCTATTCAATTACTCTATGCTATAAAAAAAAGAGTAGGTAGTGTTCTGGGAGGGCAACAAGAAGCCTCAGATCAGATTGGTTGGTTACTCAAATACATAATAATTGAATCTAAAATAGGTACTAGATGCTGAATAATTTAATTTTAATAGCTATTTATCAACACCAAATAAGGGGTGCCTCAAGATACAAATTTTTTCATAGCACCAAATAGTACAACCATCTAATTCACTTCAAAGAGACTAATCGTTGCAGAAGAGAATTAACCATACAAATTAAAATGCTACTATGGTTAAAAGAAACAAACCACAATTATGAACTATAACCATTGTAAGTGACTGTACCATTAATTGATCAATAATATGAATTGACAAGCTATTTTTTATTTCTGTTACTATGAATGCCTAGTTGGCATCCCATGTGACCACTTATATTTGAATTGATCATGAGTTGTTAAAAAAAATAAAGATATCAATTGCTCCGCATTATTAAACTTCAATAATTCTACCAAACGACGATTTGCATTATTGTCAAGTCTTCCCTCATGTTCTCGTGGACTTGGAGGGCGCAAGTCATTCCTTGACTGGCGTGCATCATATCATCATAATATATGCACAAATAATTCACCTTCCAGCTTAGAACAGCTAGAAAACACACATTTAGCTCTCATGGAGGATGTGATTCTGCGTCCGTATTGGAATTGTTAGTGGAATCAAATGGTTGGTAAGCCTTCTCTGGAGAAACATAAGCAGGGAACGGAAGAGTTGGGGATTGAGATCCTGTCAATTTTCGGGGTAGAAAAACTCATCTGATGTGAGGCCTACATTCAAACAAAATGGCGGATCCATTGATGTAATAGGGAGCCTCACAAGCCTCACACGTATCTTTCCCTCATACACCTTACTTGGAATGATTGGATGAAATGTAATTTTCTTACCATGTTTTCCCATTCTGTGTACCAAACAGCCTGTTAAATTTTATCATACAAACTTCTCTAGAACTACAAGGGATTCCAACTTGAGTGGAAGGGATAAAAATACTGATAGAAAAGGGGCCTGGAGATGAAGAAATAAATTTAGTAAATGTAACAAAACTAGAGGCCTTTATCTTAAAATTAAGGAAGACCCAACGAAAAAGACAATGAAAACATTTCTATAAAATAAAAATGCCTCTTACAAATAAGGTAGACTTCTATATGTATTTAGATAAAATAATGTTTTTATTGTTGAATATCAACATTATTTTCTATGGAGAATTTTGTATGGGACATGTTCCATGTGGTGTATTATGGAAGCCTACGCTCTTTCCTTCCATATGACCCTGTAGCTAAAAGTATGGATATTTAAATGTGATTTTGTTGGTGCCCACAAAGGTATGTGTACTGAAAATATTTCCTTATCTGAATCACATTTCTTGCTTAATCTAATCTGAAACATTGAAAATGTCAGGATTTGGATACATCATTTGCTAATCAATCAAGGGATTCTCGTCAGCCCATTGATTCTGCAGAGAACTATGACTGAAGAGAAATATGGAGGTTGTGCGATGCATTTCTTGGTTTATGTGTTATGTTCTCTACATGCCTCATCTTTAGATATGGGTTGACATATTAGGTTTCCAGGTTCTATTTATTTCCTCATCACATGCATCTATCAAGCATGGATGCCTCATCCAGTACATGTGAGATAGTGGAATCAAGAAAGGAGATTATTAGATTATTTCTGAGTTCAGAATGGATGAAAAAGCTGAGAGTAGTTGTGCTCACTGAGCAGGGAAAAAGTATTCTATAGAGGATGATATTGATCGTCTCTTCTAGGTTATTGACTTCAAAAATTAAGCTAGAGGTTTTAGTACACCACGTTCTCAAAAGAATGCTCTTAAAAGGCCAATAAAAGTCAGTTCATCTCAGCATAGGCGGACCTATGTAGGTTCCACCGGGTGCAACCGCACCCCCTGACTTCCGAAAAATTAGATATATATTAGTACTATATGATTTATTTTGCATCCACTCATTTGTTAATTTTGAACGCACTAAATTTTTGCTCAAATTCTTCTCAAAAGATATCAAGAATAAATCACATTTATCTTCTTAAAAAATAATTTACACCCCCTGAACCAGGGTCCTGGGTCCGCCATTGCATCTCAGGCATCAGGAATTGGGATTGCAGAGCTTGTAAATTTAAAGCAGGCACTTAGAGGACTTTGCATATTTCAGGCATCAGAGATGGCTGCTTTGAAGCGACTATCAAAGCCATCCAATTCATCTGGAGCATCTGAGGCGGGAACTATTAAGAAGCTGTGTACAGCAGTAGTAGATGAGGGGAAAGGGAACTTGGTGGAAATCTCCCTTGTGCCTGAGATATCTATACCTTCTGGTAAAATGCTTTAGGGAGATAAGTCGAGTTCAAGTGTTGATCATTCTACTCATTTTGTTGATGCAACAAGCTCAAAAACAGTCACAACCAGGGTAGCATCCCGAGATCATATTGTTCCTCTTCAATCAGAAGGTGAAAGTGAGAAGTTCGTTGGAGTTGCTGGAAAACTGTTACATCCAAATGTAGCCGCAGTTGATTATGGAAGTAAGGCAATATCTGAGATCAAGATTGTTTCTGCTTCCTCAAGCAAAGCTTCCCATTGTTCTACAATGCTTGATAAGGGGCAGGAAGTGGAGTTACATTCTGAGGCTACTCAACCAAGCTCTAGTACGAGCAGTGGAGTAGAGAAATCCATAAGTAGTACTATATGTTTGGCAAAGCCAATGTCCAGGAACATGAGCTTCCTTAGGAAAAAAGTAAAGCAAGAATTATGTTCAACTTCAAGTGGCTCCGCACTATGTAACAGAAAAGTTAACAATGACTTGGATCCTAGTACGAGTAATTTGAGCAGGGAGACTGATAAATATAATCTGAAGTAGGAAATTAAAGAAAATGATAAATTGTCTCCCAGCTGTTCAAATCGTAGTGTTGAAGTTAATTCAAATAATGTGGGTGCAGATTCAATGAAAACTGGTTTCATTATGAATTGTAGTAAGAAAACTAAATGTCTAGTGACAAAAATTGATGAAAAATCAAGATCAAAAGAAAGGGGTGATTTTTCCCAAAGCTCAAA
This sequence comes from Vachellia pachyceras, assembly GCA_025593235.1. Classification (NCBI taxonomy): domain Eukaryota; kingdom Viridiplantae; phylum Streptophyta; class Magnoliopsida; order Fabales; family Fabaceae; genus Vachellia; species Vachellia pachyceras. Next base: position 16,693 of record JANTPZ010029129.1, read on the forward strand.
AAGCAACATTAGCACAACAACAAGCATAAGTGAAGAAAGCAATGTGAGTGGCTCTAGTCGCAGTGGCCACAGGCCTCACATGTCGAAACACTTGAGATGGGAAGTTGTTCGTGCTGCTCAGCAACAGCATGGGAACTTAAGTTTGAAAAACTTCAAGGTGCTCAGGACTCAGGAGGCTTGGTTGTGGGGACATTGGAACCATTTATCTTGTAGAACTAATTGGTGCGAGCTGTCTTTTTGCTTTGAAAGTGATGGACAATGAGTTTTTGGCCAACCGGAAGAAAATTTTCAGGGCCCAAACTGAGAGAGAGATCCTGCAGATGTTGGATCATCATTTTCTTCCTACTCTATGCCTATATTTCAAGTGATAAGCTCTCTTGCTTGGTCATGGAGTATTGCCCGGGTGGAGATCTACATGTGCTGTGCCAGAGGCAACCATATAGGAGTTTCTCAGAACAAGCAACCAGTAGGACTTTTCAAGCCTTCCTTTCTCTTGATCATTTGATTGTGTGATATCTCTTTTTCCTCTGAAATCCAATCTTGTGTAGTCGCTGAACACTTAGTGCTCAATGCCATTATGCAGCCAGAGCTTCTGGTTAGTGTGGATATAGGTGTTTTCTGAAAGAGTTTCTCTTTTGCATATTTTTTGTCACACTTTTTAACGCAGTTGGATATTCTACTGCATAATTTCTAGTACTTTTAGCCTTGACTTATGCTTATTGCTACGCTTTCAAATCAAGGAACAGAGGGTCTAATTTTATCAGAATTGAACTGTGGATGGTGCCAATGAAACGAATTAATGAAAATTATGCAGTAGGATCATGATTTAGTATTAAACATGAATGATATAACATATAAATCGCTTAAAGGAAACTAAGCCATAAGCTAGTTACTTTGTTTGAAATGTAATGATTTACTTGCAACTTAGCAAGATGCAGTCTTTTGCCTGATGTTCACAGCATGTTCATTCAATTTTAAAATATTTTGAGGACTAAAGTCATTCCAGTATTTCTACAGATTTTATGTTGCTGAAGTTCTTCTTGCCCTGGAGTATTTACATATGCTAAGAGTCATATATCGAGACCTTAAGCCTGAAAATATCCTCGTTCGAGAAGATGACCACATTATGTTGACAGATTTTGACTTATCACTTAGATGTTCTGTGAATCCAACGTTAGTCAAGTCATCTTCATCGGCTGCAAATTCAACAAAGAAGATGTCTAGTCCCTGTGCTGAGGCTAGCTGCATACACCCTTTCTGTCTACAACCTGATTGGCAAGTGTCCTATTTCACTCCTATTCTTTTATCTGCCAGAGCAAAATCTCGAAAGATGAAGTCTGAGGCTGCCCAGGTTGGTCCCTTGCCACAACTTGTTGTTGAGCCAATCAGTGCCCGCTTTAACTCATTCGTTGGTACCTACGACTATCTCGCTCCGGAGATAGTTGAGAAAAAGAGTGTTTGGGAGGTCTAACCAAAATCATGATTTTAAAGGTTAAAAGTTATTTTAAGATTTGTAAAGCGTTTTGACCACTGTTTTTGAAACCATGGTTTGGGCTAAAATCATGGTTTCAAGTGTTTCTAAACACACACGTCTACCAGCATGTTTCATTTTCAACCAACAGGGGTATAGTCTAATGAAAGGGGCTAGCTTTTCAGACAATGTTGCAAAATTATTATTTTAAAGATTAAAATCTATTTTGGGATTTGTATGAGTGTTTTGACTACGATATTCATGAAATCATGGTTTGGACCAAATCCATGGTTTTAAAATTGTTTTTAAACACACAGTCTTCCAATAGTAGCATTTAATATTTCCAAGTCATATCTTTTGGATTCTTTCCATTAATCTGCCTTGCTCACATGCAGATTGAGGGAAATTGTATCGGTATTACTCATTAATTTAAGTATATTACTAAACTCATCATCTTTACAGTTGTAATAAATTATCAACTGTTAGTACTTTTATCTTTGAAAAATAAATCTATATTGTATCCATTTGTCTGCTGCATTTTTATTTAAATCAAGAATTAAGAATGCTACAAAAATCGGCATCTTTTGCATTTGATATTTGTTGATGTGTTTGATTACAACAATAACAAAGCCTTGTTGTACTGGTGGGGTAGGTTACATAGATTACATAACACCATTAAGTTCAATCAAAAATCAAATTCTTATTTAGATTGTTAATTAAGAGGTCTCATTCAATAACTTTATTGAACATCCATTGAGATCTTCCTCTACTCATTTTAATTAGGTTCCAAACAATTTGATCAAACTTTCTCACCGTCACGGCGTCACATTCGTTCGCCATCTATTATGTGTCTAAGTAAAACTATTAATACATACATGCATATATAAATCAAGTCCATAGGAAGTCGCATTATTGATTAAAAGCTCATTTGTAAGTCCGTTTGAGAATAGTTTTTATAGATTTCGAGGCAAAACCTAGGTTCTCGAGAATAGCTTTTACAGATTTCGAGACAAAACATAGGTTTTAAAAAATTGTATTTGGGAAATTATTGGTTTTTATAGAGTTCGCGGTAAAAAGTAGGTAGGAAAGAGGAAAGAAAAAGTAGAAAAGAGAAAATTTATTAGGAAAGAGTGTGTGATTTGATAAGAAAATAGCTTTTTCAAAACCTAGGTTTCAAACCGATGTTTTGTATTCAAAATAACTTTTCAGAAAATTTTTTGTACTTAGACAAAACTTAAATTTTGGGCCAAAACCTGGGTTTTGCATAAAGGTTCCAAACAAGCCTTAACTGAGAAATGCAATTTATCTCAGATTCTGCATAAGGTCCATGACTAATAGTCTAGTTAATTTTCAGACAAGTATAATGGATTAAAGTTCTATGGGAGAATCGTAATTAGGTTTCAAGTAAGATAAATAGTATCTGACAAATCTTAAGGACTTGTCTTTGGACATGTCAATAAGCCACTTTCATTTGTCAATAATGTCACTTTCACTTGTTATTGACTAGTGTTTGAGATCTGTCAAATATTATTTTCATTACTTAAAGATGTAATTGCAATTCTCCTAAGTTTTATTGTCTTATGAGAAACACATCGGAGCATTAATGGTTTATCAAAATAAGGTGACCATGAATAACTTACAGATTCTAAAATTCTAACGTTCTTAGTAAGATTATTATATATATATAGAGAGAGAGAGAGAGAGAAACGGAAATGAGTGATAGAGAAGTGCATTATATATAAATACTTTATTCAGACAGGGAAATAGAGCTTGCTAGAACAGATAGTTTTGGTACATTTTGGGCACGGTATGCAGAGTTTAGAGATAGCTAAAGAAGAGCCATCTGATTAATATTAATGGGATAAGAATCAGAAGGTGGGCCATTAACAGCTCTCCAAGAGAAGACATATGCTGCAGATTGTGATGGATGAAAGGCATCCCAAAACACATATTGGTTTCTGTTTAGACATGGAACTTCTAGTGGAAGGCATGTGATCTGCCCTTGGTTCCTTCCAATTCCACAGCAGCCTCTATCAATCACACTGAATGCTGCACAACATCACCATTGTACCATTTTTGGTCAAACTATTTTTGTTCACATCCTTCTATGTGTGAAGAGGGCACACAAATTTAGATCCGGTTTCTCTTAAGAGAGCGCGCGCGCGTGTGTGGTGTGGGGGGGGGGGGCGCTAAGATTGAAGTTTGCAGAGTATCTAGAGAGGGAGTGTGTGTGTGTGTGTTTTTTTTTTTTTTGGGTGGGGGTGTTTAAAATTTAAGTGAGTTTCATATTCTCACGTATGTGTTTGCATTAGAGACATGGAGGATTTCACCCTTAGGATCTACATTAACAAGTTGGTTAAAAAGGGACCATATATGCACAATTTGGAGGATATATACAAAATGAAGCATGTGATGCACATCTAAAATGAAAGAGACGTAGAGAAATAAAAGAGGGAGAGTTATAAATTTTTCTGTCTCTATTTCGTACGCTATACACAGATATCATACTTTAGAAAATCAAGATTGATAATATACAGACAGGTTGTTCAAGGGATTATATGCTCGTGCGCACGCACACATATACAAGTCTGTGAAGCACTTTTAAATGAGAGAGAGAAAAAGAATAGAAAGGAAACATTATGAACTATTTATGTCCCTGTCTGTTTCTATGGCATGCATGGGTTTCTCACTTCAGTAAGATCCAAATTACTTACAAACTTCAAAGGACATACACACAAGATGCACCTTTTGAATTGAAAGAAAGACCTGTGACCTATCTCTGAATCTGAATTGTGGGATAATGCAAAGAAAATAAGGCAGTGAGTCTTGTACATTCTTTCTCTCTCTGTGATGGATTTTTACAGACACTTCATATATGTTAGATTTTAGAGGATGTAAATTAATATGTAAGCAATCTGTTTAAAATGGGATTAGAAAGCTTACAGTAGGCAGAAGGGTTATTGATGATATCACCAAATACAGTATAAGTATTGCCGTAAGTGAACATGGCATTAGGATGGTTCCTATTGAGCTGCTCAACCATGGTTCTGAGGCCTTCATTAAAGGTCCCAAGCATTTGGTTCACCCCATCTGCACACCTCCCAGGTGGGGCCCTTGCTCTTTGGTTTGGGATACATCCCAGTGGCCCTACTCCTGTTAAGAAGAACTTCCTTAGCCCTGCACCGTATAGTTCCTGCAAATCCCAATACTTCCATATTCAATCATATAGCTCTGCATAAATCCTTATTTTAGTCTAGAAGGTATTTGGATTAGCTTTTTGGAAGATATTTTAGAGCATACGTAACAAGTATGTGAGAGCAGTTTATGTTAGCTTTCATAAAAAGTTTTTTTAAGTGCTTTAAGGGCTATGCGTAGAATCAATTGTTGATATATATATATATATGTGTGTGTGTATCAAATTATTACCACCAAATAAAAAAATAACTAGGTATCATCTAAGGCTTTGTTTGGTTGGGGGGCAGGGGATGGAAGGGGAAGAAAAATGATCCCTTCCCCCTGTTTGATATGAAAAATTGGAGGGGAGGGGAGCCAAATTTTAGCTCTCTAATCCCTCCCCTCCCCTTATTTTGCATCCCTCCAAAATGGGGTTTTTTGGAGGGATGCAAAATATTATGCCTAATATGCTTTTAATACTCCTTATCCAACTTCTCACACTTCATTTTTTCGGTCTTCATATCTATTTCACTGTGCGTGACTAGAAGGAGCGATGTAGATAGAGAGCAAGTTTTTCTAGTCTTCATTTTTTCAATATTTCCTGAGAATAAGTTTTATTTTATTTGGAATACTTGGAAGCAGCGATATGGGTAGAGAATGAAGGAAATAAATTATTTAAATCCTTTTTTAAATTATTTAAATAAATTATATGAATGAAATACCTTAATAATTATTTTAATTAATTAAATAGAAGGAGGGATTAACTTTTATGAGTAAAAACTAATTTAAATAAATTGTATAAATAAATAAATATAAATCAACATATAAGGGTAAAATGGTAAATTGGTCATTAACTTCCCTCCCTTCCCCTCCTGAACCAAACAAAATATCATTAAAAATCATTCCCTTCCTTCCCCTCTAACTAAATCAAACAAGGTAACCTTATACCCTTCCATCCTTTTCCTTTCCCTCCTATCCATTCCCTTCCTTTCCCTCCATCAAACCAAACAAAGCCTTAAGGATATTGTAGATGAGGTTAGGATAATTATATTTAAGAAGTGGAGCATTATATTTTAACATGTTCCAAGAGAAGGTAATTTTGCAGCGGACAAATTAGTTAAGAAAGCTCATAAGCTGCTGGGGAATTTCCGTTTATTTGAGCAACCACCACCCTCTGTGCAGCAGTGGGTGGTGGTTGGGGGGGGGGGGTCTTTATCCCTAGAAACCTGCTGTTGTGTTATGTTTATCTATTGAGTTCACAATTTCAATTCAAAAAAGTTTACAGTAGAATTCAAATCTTACATAAGATTCTCGGAATATAAAAAGTTGTCCGAGCTTGACTTTTCAACTATTCATAAAGAGAAAGATGCCTGACGGATCCAATAAAAGAGGACCCATTTCTTTATTTTTTTTTTCAACTTCCAAATTTTGGGCTCCTTTGTTGAGCAGTAAAAGAACCAATCAACGAGTCAAAGCTGAAGTTGTCCTATACTCATGATGTCTTGTATTATTATAGTACCATCAATTTCCCATAATATATTAAATAGAGCATTTAATTTTAATTTATTGCATTATGAAATATGAAGATTATCTCCTATTATGGGTTATGGTATGGAGCAAAGGAATTAGAAGGGAGGCAAAAAAAATTTTGAAATTAATTTTTAAGAATTAGAGAAGCGGTGTTTAAAGTATTTAATTAAATTTTCCTACTCTTTTATCTTACATGGTCTCTTCGTTAAAATTTTACATCCCCACTTCTTTCGTTCCTTCAAATTTAATTCATAAAAATTTCCCCTCGTTTCTAAATCCCTCGTACTAAACAACCCGTAAGAGGTTGAGATAGCACCACCATTGGTCTCACACAAAATTCAATCACATATCTAAGCTAACCAATTAACCCATACTTGTCCACTACAATCTTATTCATGTCGATGAAGTGCATGTTTGAAAAATCTTTCCCCCAATGGTGCACGCAAGTCAAGACAAAAATCATCTTGAAATCAGTAAAAAAGTATCTCAAAATTCATAAATTCTTTGTGAATTTCATAAATTCTTCTCGAAATCCGTAAACTCCTTTTTCCCTACGGATTTTTTAAACACACATGAAGTGTTTATGAGAAGAAGCTAAAGGGCACATAAATGGGTTGTGTATTCAAGAACATGTACATATATATATATATATATGATGACAAACGAAATAAGTGAAAGATACAATTGGAGGATGTGAGCCAAACCGCCGTGATTAAATTTGTCATGCTTTTATGTTCTCATGTGAGTTTTGAAACAAGACTGTTTTTTTTTAAAACTGAAAAATAAGGAAAATGATATTTCAACGTATCATAGTTTGGACTTTGCATGAAAAATATTTTTTTTGTTACCCGTCGGGTCTTCAGAGCTTCGTCTCGACTAATCCAGATTCGATCCGCGTCGCGCACCTGGGAAAGGTGGGAAGGTCTCTCAACAGTTACTGCTGGATTCACAAGGTTCGAACTCGAGACCTTACTTAAATTGAAACAAACCGCTCACCACTTGATCCAACCAACTGTTGGTGGATACAAAGTATTTGAGAGAACGACTTTGATGGGTTGGTGGGGGCAGCCCCCTCTCGCGCTGTCACACATCGCACAGAGAGAACCCTGTACTCCACTATGTATTTCCGTGCTTAGTTAATTTGAATAGATTTAAAAAATAAAATAAAATAAATCAATTAATCAATTATAACAAGTGGGGCACAATCTCCCTAAAATATTCAAGTTAGGTAAATGAGTTTAAAAATGATAAATGTAAATGGATTGAGATATTATCCTTATAAATAATTCAAACTCTTACACTGGATAGATGCAGGAGGGACTACTGTACATGGTTACCATCCTAAGTTTGACCTTTTAAAAAAAAAACTACAAAATGTAAGGGTAGGAAATTGATTGGTTACAACTTAAAACTACGAATTAACCCCATAAAGATTCAAGGTCTAACAAACCCCACAAAAGAGGCCTTCCGGCAAAACAAAGGAAACAGGCCCAACATATATAATTTGCCAACTGATAGCATCTTCAACTGATAATGAAAGGCCACTTCCCTTTCTGCGGCAGGAAGAGTAACTTTGGCAAAATCAGCCCTTAACGCCTGCCCTCTCTCTACCCAATGCAGGTGAGAAAAATCCCAATCTCCATATGTAAAGAAATTGAGAAGATCCAGCGTAACTTCATTTAGGGATATGAGAATGGAAAGGGATTTCATCCTATCAGTTGGAAAATAGTGACTCTTCCTAAATCTCATGGGGGCTTGAGCTTCAGAAGATTACAGTCATTGAACAGTGCATTTGGAGCGAAACTAGCATGGAACCTACTAGTAGGGAATAATAGCTTATGGACAAAAGTGTTACAAAACAAGTATATGCTCAGAAGTGAGACAGATTTATTTAATTACAGCCCAAGGGACTCAGCATTATGATGCTTTATGCCAGCAATGAAGCCTGGTGGAAGGGGGTATTAAATGGCAGGTGAGAAGTGGTGAAATTCTTCACTAAGCCTTGGTTATCTCAAGGCTTAGTTCTTAAAGACATGTGTACTAGACAATTAACCTCGGATGAGGAGGATTCATGGGTAGTAGACTGGGCCCTACATGGTTCATGGGATTACCAAAGACTGCAAGCTGTGGTGAATGAAGAAGGAATGTTTAGAATATCAGTAGCAATGTTACCTAGAACCAATGCAGGTAATGATGTAATGGTATGGGGTCACACTCCCTCTAGAAATTTTATTGTCAAGAGTGCATACTTTGCCATTGAAAGATGCCCTGTTGGTTTAGAAAGTCCAGTTTATAAGCAGCTTTGGAAATGGAAGGGAGTTGAGAGAATTAAGCTATTTCTTTGGAAGTCTCTTCACAATAGGCTTCCAACAAACTATTGGAGGAGTACTTGAGTGAATGTCTTTCCACTGTGTTTGCATTGTTGCGTTGAGAATGAGGATGTATTGCATGTTCTCCGGGACTGTCAGTATGCAAAGAGGGTATGGTCAAAGGCAGTCCACCCCAGGTTCCTTCCAGATTTTTTTGGTTTCTCATTACGTGAATGGATAGGCATGAATTTAAAGAAGAAAATGGGACTGCTCTACACCCAAAACTGGGACTTATTTTGGGGTGTGGCTTGTTGGCTGCTGTGGATTTAGAGAAATAAGGAATTTTTTTATGAGCACTTTATCAAACCACCATATCCGTTTAAGGTAATCTAGGCCTCATGGAAGTTATACACTAATGGTGATGATAATTTGAAGACATCCGTAGTTTTTGGTGAGCCTTATCCTTGAAGCTGGATTCCACCTAGGTGCGGGTGGATTAAGATTAATGTTGATGGAGCAAGGGCTCAGGGATCTTCTAAATGTGGAGGAATCATTAGAGATCATTTGGGAGCCTGGATTGTGGGTTTCACAAAGTCATTAGATCTCGGTAGCTCACATGAAGCTAAGGTATGGGCTGTAATCAGAGGCATGGAAATAGCTCTGGTGTATGGGTTCAAATTAGTTATTATAGAATCTGATAACAAGCAACTAGTGGACATGATCAACTCACATGATGGGAATGCTAATGCTAATCTCTTACTTATGGAAGTTAAGTCACTTTTGGATTTGGAGTGGAAGATGATTATCCAATATGTGCCAAAGGGGTTCAACCAGCTAGCTGATGCATTAGTAAAGGAAGCCATTAATAGGTCTACCACTTACTAGTCTTGTCCGCCTCACTTGCAGGCATTTTGGTCAACTGATCTTGGAACTATGTCCCCCATAGCATAACTCTTTATTTTGAGCTTTTGAGCTCTCTTTTTGTAGAAAAAAAAACTAATAATATCTTCATCTGAAATAGCAATAAAACTACATTTTTTTATTTTAACTTGTACAAATGTGTTACACGAACAAGCATAGGCCATTCCCAGAAAAAGCCGATTGCGGTAAACCTACCCACGGCCCAAAGTAATTTGCTCCTAATAAATAGAACTTTACAATCATTTTTGAAGCGGATATTGGCAATATATACTCAATTAACTTTGGATGTTCATCGAGCATTACAGTATCTATACACTTCGATCAAAGAGAAAAGGCAAAGAATGATCTTCTATTCACTAATATACAAGAGAGAATTATATTTTATCGATGTGCTTTCTTGAACACCATATGACCAGAGTCGTCCACATCAAACAAACGTGAAACAAAATCATTCCAACTATCATTTCGTTTCTTACTAGACCATGAAGAGGCCTTTCCGCTTGAACTAGCAGAATCCTCCCTTGCATCAATCTCCCGAAATGTTCCATATGAGGAAGGTGAGTACGCTTGAGGAATATCCAAAGCAACCGCCCTCTGAAGCGCCGCCTCGTACTCTTGGTTGTGTCGAGCTAGAGACTTGTTCCTCTCCATCCTCTGCTTTGCCGGGATCTCCATAAGCCGGTCTTTCTCTAGCATTAACTGATGCATAGAATAAAAGCATGAGTATGTAGACACACACACACACATTAAAGATATTTTCATCAATCAACTACTGGCAATCCACAAAAATCTGTGAGTTTTGACTTTTGAGAGACGGCAAAAGGCCGGAGATAAGAAAAGAATAATGATTAACATGGAATATATTCAAGAACCATACTGTATGAGTGTGGTTTCAAGACTACTGACTCTGCAATACATGAATAGCAGCAGTCAGAATAATACTATCTTCTAATGTATACATCAAAGAAACTAGAAGAAAAAAGAAAAGAAAAGAAAAGCAAGCTTTATAATTCAATCTAAATAAAATTTTAAACTATTTTCTAAATATAACTCTTCATTAGAATAAATTCTTATGTCATGGTAGGCTCATTGCAGTCCAAGGTCTGAAAGCACAAGTAATCAATACATAAATGACTTCGGCAGGTTGAGACTAGCTTACATCAAGAGCCCTTTGTGCTTCTCTTTCTATCCAAATGATGGCATGGTCTGAAGTTGCGTTGCAAGAAAGAACTATATGCTCAAACCTCCCGTCAACAGGCACTGCTGTCCTTACAACAGGTGGAAATCTTCCCACCCTGCAACCAGAGATGCCACTTTAAATTATAAACAGTTCTTCAGGTTCAAATAATCAAATGCCATTTTACCCTCAGAATTTAGTAACTTGAAACATTCGAGTATAGAAGCCAAGTAACACGCCACCAAATGAACCCATAAGGACAGGCACACTATTATGATGATCTATGACTCTGACCATGAATTTTCAACATAATGCTTTACAATGTAACTAATGTTCCATAAAACAGTACTGAGAAAACTTCTATACCTGAAGGGCTTTCGCTCAACAATATGATAAAGACGACCAGGTGCATATAGGCGCCTTGGATCCCTGAGCATCTTTTCCTCCAACGTGCAAGTATCTTTCAAGCACATCAGGCACAGCAAACAGGGCAAACTGCCAGCACAGCGTGACCAACTTAGAAGCTTATCTTTGGGGCTAACATATGAACCATAACATCACAAATGGTGTCTCAAATGAATATGCATGAAAAAACTTTTTCTTGTGGTTAAATATTAAATCAGGCTTCGCTCAACAAGCCCCAAAACTCCATGAACACCAGCCATGGGAATATTTTGAAAGTACAGACTATGAGCAGTTTAAGTCAGTCAAATTTATCAGCCAGATTATGAGATAGATTCTGGCACTGGGAAAGTCATAATACAAATAATAAATGGTAGAGATGAGCCTACAGGCACTGGATACCATTATTAATTACAGATTGAGGCCTAGGTCCAACTTACCCCACGAATGTCAATATCAAGCTTCCAAGTCCTGCCTTATCAATAAACATGAATGTATGAAAGATTGTTCAATTTTTTTCATTTGAAGAAAGACGATTTAACAATGCCATGATAATGGATGCACCCTTCAATCTATTCCCTAGTATCAGCCATCTACTGGTCAGGTATTTTGATACTCCCGAAAGAAACGATAAGGGCATACTAAAGTGTTTTACACTTTTACCATAAGAGAGACTTGAAGACGTCTTCTAAAGCAGTGGTTGTCCGTGGTAAAAAATCATCCTGGTTTGACAAAGAAAATCATATTAGAATAGAAGTACATCAAGTTGATAACGAACAGATAAGAAAGATAAAAAACTCATAATGGCTTTTCTTTTTCTGGAACCGTGCTAAATATGAATCATCCTTATAACTGGGATATTCATCCCCAGAAGTGCAATACATCAATCATATTATTTGAGAACTTGAAACATTCAGAATAATCAACCATTCACCAAATTAGGGCATTTTTCTACAAGCACATAGAATATCTCCAACCTTCCACTTGTCAAAATTTCAACAGTTTTGTTCACTTGGTCATTTGCAATTAGCATATCACAATCACATTGATAACTAGATTCATCTGAAGGAAAAATCATCTCACACACACACAAACATACACATATATACATTTTTTAATAATTAACTTAACATATAGCAATGACAGATGACAAGTAACATGCTACAGGTGCAAACAAAGATGTAAGAATCCACTTAAGCTTGCTACCAACAATCCTGGTAGAATTGCTGTTACAACTTATGATATTACATACGTACATGTAGTAAAACCCTATGTTATGGTTTTCTATATTTACACTATGCAGTAAAAAGTAAAAACCTGAAATGCATAGGTTTCCATGTCTAAGAACTAGTATGAAGATATATTGCACCTCCTAATTAAATGTATATCTTGACAATCTCTGTAGATATAGTCTGGTCTGTTTAAATGGAATCATGATGCCTTTGAGATCAGTCAATAAAGACGGTAGAGTATAAAATTCATGATGCAAGGAGATCAATTAACCTGGAGTACGACAGAATAGATAACATCTGCATATCTTACAGCCAAGTTGAGAGACATACACCGAGCAGGAGCTAAAGCATAGCATTTTATCCTCTTTCTTTCTATGTCCAATTTGTCTCGGTTATGAAGTGCTATCAATGTCAACAATGCCACCACCCCAGCCCCTAGAGAATGCCCACTAAATATAAGCGTGTATGTAGGATTTTCTGCAACCAGATCCCTGATAACCTCGAACTCTGCATCAAATACCCATTCTGCGGCTCTCAATAACCCATTGTGGACATAACCTCCGTGAAATCCTGTTTGGCCCAGTTTGTTGTCGAGCAAAACTGCATAATCACTTTCCACTGCTAAATTGAGTCCACTGACAGCCAGGATAATTTCAGCATGATCATGATCAAGGTATATCATGTATGGAGTAACACGACCTTGGTTATTCCCATAGTCTTTACGCAATATTACCCAGTCAGGATTAATGCCATAACCCCCAGGGGGAGCCCACAGAGGATTACGGATATCATCTTCATAGACAGCTAATATGAGACGACACATTCGAGGCACAGGCTCAAATTCATCCGCAGAAGCAAGACCCCAGTTTTCACTCTCATAGCCAGCAGTATAGAGACATTTCTGCCAAGCCCAGCGAGCACATGCCAGACAATAAACACATTCAAGTACAGGAAGCCCGCAGATAATTGACATCAATGCCTAAGATGCGAACATGCTGAAAGATTGTTACAGCTGGTGGAGCCAAAAGGATGATATTTAAATAATAATAGAAGTCAATGCGTTCCAAGAATTGAGCCTACGCCAATAGAACTGGATCAGGTAGCAATCAGTAGAAAAACTACATAATTTATTTTTTTCTTATAGAAGTTAAGGGTTCAGATTTACGGATATGAAGGCAGATGATCGGCAGCGACTCCATCAATTATAGGAAAGAAAATTAAGTGTAAAATGGCTCCATACGCGAACAATTAGGACTGATATACGAAACTTAAGGGGTCAATATAAAGATATGCGTGCACAAATGCGAGCGTTGAGGTGAAGTAAAGCACCTAAACATATGACAAGATTCACAATTTGTGAGAATTTTAATTTGACATGTAATAAAAATTCCGCAGCAAACGAAAATGCCAAAAACAAGGGCACAGATTCTGGAGAAGTACAAGGAACAAAGAATAGGATAAATTTGTTCACTCTTGGGGACTTTGAGCAAGAATAATTACTAGCAAAGGCCTAAAGATAGGTAATTACTGAATTATACTTGTTTGGTAGGAAAATGACAAAGACCTAAGCGCAGTAGAGAAATTGATAGCTTCGGACTCTGGGTTCCTCGAAGAATTACGGAGAGAGATTTGAACGGGAAGGCAGAATAAAAGATCAATT